>CM067369.1:27058882-27093882 GCA_034401795.1 Chaetoderma sp. LZ-2023a | reverse complement strand
CATATAATTTGTACAACGTATCGGACTATTATGAGTTAAAAACGGGCCAAATAGAATCATTTATGACGTAATGCTTATGACGTCATCATGCACGCCACTTAGTTGGTTATGACGGCATGTGATGTCATATGAGCGATGGATAAACTTGGAAAGGTCCATTGTCAGTTCGCAAAACTTGATGACGTTAGCTTCATCGGAGGTACAGACAGAGGGTATCACGTGACGGTATCATCATCTCATTCCGCTTACGTATAAGGGTCAATTTCAGGAAAACCTACCAAAAGGGTGGTTCAGAAATGTCGAATTTCAAGCCGTTTTTATATATAATTATATAATGTTTTATTCATTTGACTTGGCTGGAGAGGATGATTTTATAACATGTAATGCTTAATCCTAATCCATTTCCTGGAAGTTATGTCTATACTACCCGAATTCCCATTGATTTGGTTAAGATCATCACAACGTATCTTGCCCTGTAGGTGGGGCTTAGAATACACCTTCCGTATCCTCTGCGTGTCGTAAGAGGCGACTAAAGGCGGTAAGAGTGAGGTAACCCTGACAGAAACCTCGAGTGCTGAAGACGGAGGTTCCAGGCCGCACGGCGCACTCTAATAAACCATGGATCCACGCACTTAGCGCTTATGATCATGTCGATAGTCACTTACAGGACTGGCGGTATGATCAGCGAACGAAATAAAGAAGAAGATCACAACGTATCAGGGTTAATTTGATCAAAACTAACGTGCAGATATATATATAAGGACACTTAATTAATAATGTATCCACTCGTTAGCTGTAAAAGGTAGATTGTAGGCACCCAAATGAAAAATTCAATGTGCTGGTCTTGACATATGTGACGACCTTAGCACAATGTTATGGTCTTGACCTGAAATGATATTAAAAATGCAAATTGCCCTAATATTGTACAAATGAAGGTCTATTCATAACACAAGATACTTTCGTAGTAGGACTACACATACAATCATAAGTCATGAAATAAAGATGATGTAAAGAAATTTGCAAATTTCCATAACTTAAAATAACGAGCGTGATGGTCTTGACTGTGATGGTCTTGCCATTATGATGTGTTCGTCAATGCTGTCATTTTGTTGTTCTCGGTGGATGCAATGACGCTATGCTTATCAAAATAGGCTGGCATTCTAAATATTAAAATGTATTATAGGAATGGATGAATGCATTTGGGAAAACTTGGGTAAGCGTTTGGTCTTGACATCTAATTAATATACTCTTCAAAGTAACATGGTTCATATATCAAACTTCGCTTATATAGTTATACAGCTGTGCTTTGTCGGCCGTAGCGAGATAGGGTTACAGGCGAGCTTTAACAGGGGCGATAACTCTGTCGGATTGATTGGCACATATATATTAAAGAAAGGCTATATTCGTGCGTTGTGATGGTCTTGGACAAAAATGTTCTGATAGGAGTTTTGAAAATGTTTCTGTTTATTGTAAATTTTACGATAGAAGGAAATCTTACAGCCTCCGTTTGGTCATTCCCACATACATAGCACTGGTTATTGTGACAGCATTGTTTACCAGAGACGCCGATTATATAAGTTATATTATCTACGAATTTTTATGTTTTAGTTTTTGACATGACATTTTTGAGGGGTGACATGATTCACAAGTGATTCTCACATTCTAATTACGCACCCTGATTGCTTTTATATATGTATCTAACCACAGTTATAGTTGCCACCGCTGAAAAAAACTTAATCATAAAAACAAATTCATACATACAGCACACATATTTTCTGACAAAGACCTCTGACACCATTTGGTAGGTTTTCCTGAAATTGACAGATATTGTTACCTTGAAATCGGAATTATGCGAATGCCGGTTTTAAAGTGTTTCCACCATGCGTGAAATGTGGGCGGATGTTAGTTAGAAATCGCCGGAGCATAGTTAGAAGTGAACCCCTCTATTGATATTTGTATTTCAGACAGATGAACTAAAAGGAATTATAAATGTGAATGGATGTTTTAAAGGCCTTGGCGTTTGGATAGAGGGGCACGCTGTTATCCTAGGAGGTTGTCTGCTTGGTATCCTACTGCCGCAGGTAATGTATAAATATGTTTACGATATCCAAAATAAAACTTTTTCTTAATATTTATGCATATATTTTGAAATTGCCAGTAGTTATCAGGTTTGCGTTGAGAAACCAGCATTCCGGGTGTATATAAGTCTCGCCATCCAGCCTTTTTAGTTGAACGTCAATATTGACATCTTGACCGCACCATCAATGCAATGCAGTTCTCCAGCCCACAAGGGCAACCATCGACCCACGTTTGTCAGCAAGTCCTTCAATATAACTTGAAGTATTGCGCCGGAAATTTTGTTACGTGTTTGATGACCTTGGCGATGACCTTGTGACCTAAAATCGATATCCGACGCCCAAGCGGCCACTCACATATGGTCACGATTCCACCAATAGAAACTGAATTATACCTCCGGGCGGTCAATAATGTTAAGGGGGCACTAGCAAGTTCATAAATGTATTTTGTTTATGAATACGAGAGGTTATCTCCCTTATCTTAAGGAAAAATGTTTTCGAACTATATTAATATGGTACGGGGAAATAAGCCCTACAAGCATATTATCTTCCTAGATTGTTGATCTTAGATGATGGAAATAATAAAGATTCTGCATCAGCGATTAAAGTACCTCCCCGTCTGTTTTTTGTCGTATTGTAAAATTGTTTCGGACGCTCCTGATTTTGGGGATTATGATCAAAGTTGTGAAATTCGAGTGTACGGCCACACCCTTTCTTGTGGCCACGCTCTTTCTTGTTTTAAATTTGAGCCAGATATGACGAGCAGTTTGCTGGATATTCATAGATTTCGAATTTCATCCAATCAGTGCCCGCGTTGTTATCTGTTTTTAAAGTCTGAAAATCCTCTTACACAGTGGGTATGATGTTTTGTCGTGTTAACAATTGAGTCAAATATGATCAAAAGTGTTTTCTCTGATACGCCGACTGATTATTTGTTCACGTGTGACAAAGTAAGAGGTGGGTGGTCTGCAATCTTAGCCTGCCTAGTTACTGTCCTCGTCCCGTAGTGGAGAGAGTATAATGGACACGCTTGTATTCACACATTTTGATTGCCCTGAGTCTTGCTCTCAGACTTGCTGTATTATTTAAAGGTGCATATTCACAGCTAAATACTTGAAAATAAAATTTGTTAAAACGAACACTTTTAGAGGATTAGATTGCGTACGTCAACTTAGTGAAACGAAATAAATCTTAGCCCGTATAAATTAATATAATTATTGTAGCTGTGAAGTTGAATTAGGGACACATGTCCCTAATTCACATGGGACACATGTGTCCCTAATTCAACTTCACAACTAAATTTTTTTATTAATTTATACTGAGTGAAATCATCATATGCTAAGATTTATTTCGTTTCATTACATCTAGACACGCAATTTAAGCATTTAAAAGTATACAAATTTAACTATTTTATTTTCAATCATTTTAGTGTGAATATGCACCTTTAATATTCAATTCACTTTACAGATAGTTCTCATTTGGATGTCTAAGGGTTTAGTATCGGACTATAAAACAGAGAAGGATGCGGCTGACAGACGAAAACAAGATGAACAAATTGCTGCGAGACAGGCTTCAGCTCAGCCCGACCACTGACCAAACGATGACCGATGACCGGAACATATTAGTTCGTTAAGAGTACGTTGTCAGTATTATTATTTTGCATATACATATTCAGTAGCTAATGTACCACAAATACCACGACTAATATAAGCGCTCCAATACCACGACCAATATAAGCGCTCCAATACCACGACCAATATAAGCGCTTCAATACCACGACCAATATAAGTGCTCCAATACCACGACCAATATAAGCGCTCCAATGCCACACTAATCTAAGCGCTCCAATACCACGACCAATATAAGCGCTCCAATGCCACACTAATCTAAGTGCTCCAATACCATGAGCAATATAAGCGCTCCAATGCTACACTAATCTAAGCGCTCCAATACCACGACCAATATAAGCGCTCCAATACCACAACCAATATAAGCGCTCCAATGCCACGACCAATATAAGCGGTCCAATGCCACGACCAATATAAGCGCTCCAATACCACGACCAATATAAGCGCCCCAATGCCACGACCAATATAAGCGCTCCAATGCCACGACCAATATAAGAGCACGAGGATCTTTTGGAACTATAACGCTTATACTGATTGACGAAAACCTGGAACACGTGGCTTGATATTTAATTATGTGGTAGAATTATAGCTCAGCATAACTAATGACGTGAACATACAGTATGCAATAAGTCGAGTGTAATCAAGTCATGTTTATGTAGTAACTATGAAGGAGCTGTATTAGTAACAAAATGTATCTTATCAAATACCAACATGCTGTCATGTTAAGAAAGCATTTATATTGTTAACGCACAGTGTAACTCCACAATAACATAAAATGTTGCCAACATAAAATAAAATGCACTGTTGATTATTTTGAACAGGATTTGATTTGAAGCCATTGCTGCATAAATAATCCAGCAATGGCTTCTAATCAAAGTATTTAACAGAAGATTTCTTATATCGGGTTCAAAATTGTAGTCTACTAACTAAAATATTTCTGGGGATTTTAACACGTTAACTTATTTATGAGCTGTATTGTAATAAGCCACTGATTTCATTAAAAATTCCTGAGAAAGGAATTGTTAATGAAAGTATGCGTGGTGGGTTCCCCTGTGTGGATTGGGATTCCGTTAATGTGATGATCCTAGATACTAATCTGAATTTGTGTAGTCATGATCGTTAACAAGATTTTTAATGAGTATCGGTATTACTGACACTATGTGTAAGTATCGGGAGCACCACAACGATAATTGATGATAACACCATAGGGGGTATCGCAACCGATACCATAAGGTGTGTGGTACTGTAAGGCATGTCATTACTGTGAGGTGTGTCGGTACTGTAATGCATGTCATTACTGTAAGGCATGTCGGTACTGTAAGGCGTGTTGGTACTGTAAGGCGTGTCGGTACTGTAACGCATGTCGGTACTGTAACGTGTGTCGGTACCGTAAAGCATGTAAGTACTGTAAGGCGTGTTGGTACTGTAATGCATCTCGGTACTGTAATGCATGTCGGTACTGTAAGGTGTGTTGGTACTGTAAGGCAGATTGGTACTGTAAGGCATGATGGTACTGTTAAGCTTTTTGGTACTGTAAGGCGTGTAGGTACTGTTAGGCGTTTTGGTAGTGTAAGACAGGTCAGTACTGTTAGGCGTTTTGGTACTGTAAGGCGTGTTGGTACTGTAAGGTGTGTTGGTACTGTAAGGTGTGTCGGTACTGTAAGGCATGTTGGTACTGTAAGGTGTATCAGTACTGTAAGGCGTGTTGGTACTGTAAAGCATGTCAGTACTGTTAGGCGTGTTGGTACTGTTAGGCGTGTCAGTACTGTTAGGCGTGTAGGTAATGTAATGAGTATCGGTAATGTTAGGTGTGTTGGTACTGTTAGGCGTGTTGGTACTGTAAGGCGTGTTGGTACTGTAAGGCGTGTTGGTACTGTAAGGCGTGTCGGTACTGTAATGCATGTCAGTACTATAATGCATGTCGGTACTGAAAGGCATGTTGGTACTGTAAGGTGTGTCGGTACTGTAAGGTGGGTCGGTACTGTAAGGCATGTCGGTACTGTAAGGTGTGTTGGTACCGTTAGGCATGTCGGTACTGTTAGGTGTTTTGGTACTGTAAGGTGTGTCTGTACTGTAAGCCGTATCAGTGCTGTAAGGCATGTCGGTACTGTAAGCTGTATCAGTGCTATAAGGCGTGTCGGTACTGTAAGGCATTTCAGTACTGTATGGCATGTCAGTACTGTAAGGCATGTTGGTAGAGTAAGGTGTGTTGGTGCTGTAAGGCGTGCTAATACTGTTAGGCATGTTGGTACTATAAGGTGTGTCGGTACTGTAAGGCGTGTTGGTACTGTAAGGCATGTCGGTACTGTAAGGCATGTTGGTACTGTAAGGTGTGTTGGTACTGTAAGGCGTGTTGGTACTGTAAGGCGTGTCAGTACTATAATGCATGTCGGTATTGTTAGGCATGTTGGCACTGTTGGGCATGTCGGTACTGTTAGGTGGTTCGGTACTGTTAGACGTTTTGGTACTGTAAGACATGTCGGTACTGAAAGGCGTGTCAGTACTGTAAGATGTGTCGGTACTGTTAGATATGTCGGTACTGTTAGGCGGTTCAGTACTGTTAGACGTTTTGGTACTGTAAGACGTGTCGGTACTGAAAGGTGTGTCAGTACTGTAAGACGTGTCAGTACTGTAAGCCATGTCGATACCGTAAGGCATATTGGTACTGTAAGGCATGTCAGTACTGTAAGGCGTGTCGGTACTGTTAGGCGTTTTGGTACTGTAAGGCATGTTGGTACTGTAAGGTATGTCGGTACTGTAAGGCGTGTTGGTACTGTAATGCGTGGCGGTACTGTTAGGTGTGTTGGTACTGTTAGGGTGTCAGTACTGTTAGGCATGTCAGTACTGTAAGGCATGTCAGTACTGTAAGACATGCCGGTACTGTAAGGCATGTCGGTGCGTGTTGGTACTGTTGGGCGTGTCGGTACTGTTAGACATTTTTGTACTGTAAGATGTGTCAGTACTGTAAGGCCTGTCAGTACTGTAAGACGTGTCAGTACTGTAAGGCATGTCAGTACTGTAAGATGTATCGGTACTGTAAATTGTGTCGGTACTGTAAGGCGTGTCGATACAGTAAGGTATATTGGTACTGTAAGGCTTGTCAGTACTGTAAGGCGTGTCGGTACTGTAAGGCGTGTCGGTACTGTAAGGCGTGTCAGTACTGTAAGGTGTATCAGTACTGTAAGGCATGCCGGTACTGTAAGGCATGTCGGTACTGTAAGGCGTGTCGTGTCGGTACTATAAGGCGCGTCGGTGATCATCACATAACGAAATTCATCTCACGCCCTGGTTCATGGTGGTGGTCATGTCGTATGCATTAGCTTTCATAAGTTTGCTTAGCATGCCAGCCTACCAGTTTCCGGAACATTGAATCAAACTACTAATAGAAGGACCCAACCCGTCACTCACTTCTGTGACGTCACAATCAAAATGACGTTAGTCCATCACAAAGTAGACAGGTCTGTCAGGAAATTCTATGAATTAAATATATTTACTGAATTTACAATATAATATACACGCTATTGAATATTTTGAAATGAATTTGACTTGTAGCCATTGTCATCGGAAGCAACAGCTCCAAATAAAATTAGTTTGTAAATATTCAGCAGCCTACATATGTAGTTGTACCCTGAATGTTTGTTTCTGGGTATTCTGTTTTCAAAGTTTCAAATCGATCCCAACACACGTGAAATGGGCGGAGCTTGGCTAGAAATGGTAGAAATAGATCACCCTATTACGTTTCTGAGAAGTTATTTTGTTCAGCCTTGTTTGGTTACCAAATATGCTTTACGACAATGACGTGATCTCGACATGGAATTCCCAACCCGTAAAAATGCAATATCATTATAACGATCTTTCTGACAATGCATTTCAATAAGCAACCGTTATATATGCAACATGCCAAAGATTTAATTCGTAATAAACTATTTGATAACAAGAAAACTGACATTCAGTCAAAACTTATCTTTAATGGCAACCTTGTTTTCAAACACACCTGAAGATGTACGTTCACCTGAAATTATATATAACCAGTTATTGTTTGGCTGTCATAATAATATAGTATTTTAAACATAATACATTTAAATATGTAATTCTTTAAGCGTATTTTTTAAATCTGTACATAAATGACAGTGTACACGTTATCATGTACATTTGAAGTAAATACACTTTTTATTTTATTATACTAAACAGACCGCTGTTGTATTATTTGTATCCATTCGCAGTAAAACATGAATATAATGGTCATCTTGTCAGCCATTTGGTGTAAACAGAATTTATTTTGTCTAAATGGGAGCAAAATAAGATATACTTCTTATACCCTTGTCTCCCGCGATACAATTATGATACACCAAGTATAATAACAGGTGGCAGGTGCACAACAATTATAACATTAACATTAATAGTATAAGATAGGGTATAGGTAAACAAGAAGAGAGAGAGAGAGAGAGAGAGAGAGAGAGAGAGAGAGAGAGAGAGAGAGAGAAGAGAGAGAGAGAGAGAAAGAGAGATAGAGAGAGAGAGAGAGAGAGAGAGAGAGAGAGAGAGAGAGAGAGAGAGAGAGAGAGAGAAGAGAGAGAGAAAGAGAGAGTTGCGAAATCGTACTTTGATATTATAGAGATTTTATTAACCAGCAGTGTAGCTGGCGATATACCATTTGAAGACGAAGTTGTACCACCTATAGTCTGTTTACATTTTCAGTGAATGCGCTAAACTATAAACACTCATGGCTAAGAGGGGCATAGTACAATATCAACGCATAAGCACTGTTTATACGGCGACATTTGCACACATATGCATTTTTTGCATATGTGTACATTTTCTTATGTGAGTAAATTTGACCATATGGATGCATTTACTCATGTGCAGATTTTACTCCTGTATGCAAATTTACACCTAGTTGGGACTAGGCGCTAATTTGCTACAACCTGTGAGTAAGTGCATTTTAGGTGTGTTTTTGTAATGGTGTGCAAATTTGGTCGTATGGACGTATAGCAAATTTACATACAGTGAGTAAATTTCCCCAGTTGATTGCATCAAATTTATTTTAAACGCTTACCATTAGCAATAATTCACTCTGATTGGTCAAATTGGTATCACTTGATGTCTAGACATTAAACAGGTCAGACGTGCTAAAAATGGCCAGCAAAAAAAGAACAAATGAAGGTAAAAAAAACGTGGTTCTGCATGGAGTGATGAGGAAACGAGATGTCTTTTGGCAATATGGGAAGAGAATAGTATTGAAGAACAACTGGAAAACGCCAAAACAAATAATGTGTCCGTTTACAAAACAGTTGCAACAGAGATGGCTGAAAGGGGCTTTCAGAGGACATCGGACCAATGCAAAGTACGCATTCACACCCTGAAGAGGTCGTACAGAGAATGGAAAACAAACATGAAAAAGAGTGGAAAGGGTAGAAAAACTGGCAAATTCTTTGAAGAGTTGGATTCCATTCTCGGGTGTATACCATCATCATCGCCCTTGAAGGTGATAGTAAGTAAGAAAGCTGAAAAGCTGATGAAAGTTAAAATGGTGAAAGTGAAAATGATGATGATGTTAACGAGTCAATGGACAACCCATAATATATCAATGATGATGTCAGTGACATTACACCTCCTGAGAACGAAGATGTTCACAGAAGTGAGAAAGAGTCATTAGATACAGAAGGAAAAAAGGACGAAAGTTCTGTAGAAAAAAGAAGAAGAAAGAATCAGTTGACGACAAAGGCAAAGTCAAGAGCGAAAAGAAAAGGTGCGTAAGACCAGGTTAGAAGTAGCACTCAAATCAGTCATGGATGGATTCGGTGAAGCAAATGAGAAGGCTGAACACAAGAATGTTGATCTTGAAAGCCGAAAACTGGATTTGGAGAAACAGAGACTTGACCTGAATAAGGCAAAGATGGAGTCAGTAGAAAGACAGAAGCGCGAGGAAAGAGAACACCAGCATCACGGAACGGCTGGACAATCACATTCAATGCCATCATTTGCTATGGGTAGGAGTTATTCGCCATATGGTGAAGGTCAAATTTACAGTGGTCAAGGTCCTTTGTCACTATCATCTCCAGAGGGTGGTCCGTCGTCTGGAGCTGTGTCTTCATGGGCATTTACAAACCCGGATAACTAGGATGAAACCACTTTTCTCAACTTGTAAAGAGGTGTGATTGAACGGAAAATGAACATTTAAGGGCACAATGGGCATTATGACAGGAAAAACATTAAAAAGTGCAAGTTTTGCGGAAACAAACTATATTTTCTTCTTTTTTGAGAAGGGGAATCTCATTTACGGTGTTTTACAGTTCATATTCAAAATCACCACCTTTTATGGAAAATCTACTCAATCAAACTATTTTGAAACTTTTAATTTGTTTCAATTCCTTCCCTTGTGTAAAGCTGCACGAGATGATTATGTAATCAAACTAAGGCAAGTATAATTTAAAATGTTGAAGGAGTTTAACTCTTGGTTTTACTTGGATAATTATATTGATAAGTTTGAAGATATGTAGTCGTGAAGCAAAAAGTTGACCAATTCTCTTTGCAAAAAGGGAAATCTGGTCAGCTTCTTTTTGCTTCACATCTATCTATCTTTAAGGTACCTTAACTAAATTTAAACATGACCTTAGTCGAAGGTGGTGATATTGTATTCAAACCAACACTTCTTTTTCTTTTATAATTTAGTTAAAGTTCTCATCTCTCAATAAACTTTAACTTTAACTTTAGGCACATTTTTGTATGTATATAATTATTTTACATGAGACAAGTGAAATTTGTTGAACATTTTGATACCAGTTTCACTGAAGGTTGTTGCTCCTTTCAAACTGTTTTCAAAATGTTCAACAAATTTCACTTGTCTCATATGACACAATTATATACATACAAAAATGTGCCTAAAGCTAAAGGTTTTAATTTATTGGAACTTTAAATACATTATAAAAGAAAAAGAACTGTTGGTTTGAATAAAATATCACCACCTTCGACTAATGTCATGTTCACAGTTTCACTGTCACTTAATTGTTTAAAGTTCGTTGTTCAAGAAAGCCTCTGCAATCTCATCGCGAAGGGCCTTTGCACAGCGGACATGTTCTTCACCTCCGTCCTGTATGTCCATAATTGTTCCTCATCTGTGGCATCTTCTGTTGTAATCCCACTTATCCCTGTAGGTTTCATTGACACTCTCAGATATGTTATGTAGCACAACACAATAAGCAATCACTGTGCAAGCAAACTTCACGTCGACATCCAGTTTCTTCTGCAAGCATCGCCAGCGCCCCTTTAACCGCCCAAAGGAGTTCTATATTGTCATCCCTGAACTGCTGATGCGATAGTTGAATGTATTCTGAGCCAGAGTAAGGTAGGCTCTGTTGGTGAATGGCTTTAAAATCCGAGTCTTCAAAGGGTAGGCCGCATCACCAAGTAGTACCACTGGCATATTGGAATCACCAATCCTCTTGCTCCATGTGTGGAAAAGGGTACCACTATCACCGTGGATGCAAATATCAGAAATGGCAAACACGCGTGCATCGTGAACCCGACCTGGCCACCCAATGTTAATGTCTGTAAACATGTATCGGTGGTCACAGACTCCCTGCAGGATCAGGGAATAAAGACCCTTCCTGTTCAAGTAATCTCCATGTGACTGTTTGGGTGCGATGATGGGAATGTGACTGCCATCAATTCTTCATATCCTTGAATCACATTCTTCAAGGCTTCTTCCTCAGGGAAGTTGACATATTCGTTCAGTATGATTTTAATTATTGCTTCAAACACGTGATGAACACAAACACACACAGTTGTCTTCCCAACACCAAATAGATTACCGGCTGTCCTGTATTCTGCCGATAATTCGAGCCAGTAAATGGCAATTGCTACCTTCTTTGGACATCCAGTGGTTCTTCAACAGTAGATTTCGAAGGAGACAGTTCATCTTCGAGTCTTCCACAAATAAAGTTAAATGTGTCCCTCATTATAAAGTTTTCTAACTAGTCTGTGTCTTCAAAGCGCTGCAGAACATCATTGCCGTACCATTCCTTTGACCTAGGTTTTCTTCTGATATCTCTGGCATTTGAACAACCCTGAATATGTCGTATACCACGGTCATACAGTAACTTTCTATGCCTACGGAAGCTTTTCAGTCTGAGCCTGTCCATGGCAATGACAGAAATGAGTTATTCAGAGAATTTACTACAAATTTACGTATGGTACTAAAAGCCGTTATCAATTCCTAAATATAGAAGCAGAATTTACAGAAAAGTGGTCTTTATACATTTGTTATTACCGACTGTTCTACTTACCATTGCCCTTTTAATTGGGAAAAAATGTGCTGAACTATAGACAATGGAATAAACTCAGAGGATAGCTATCATACCTCACAAATGAGTAAATAACATGCGTGAGGAATCAAAAGTGAATTCGCAATCCTTATTTGTAAAATGCTGTAAACCTTGATGATGAAATGCAAAGCATTCTCACTCAGTGTGATAGTAATCCTTCAAGAAAAGATCTATATTCACATGTACAGCCATTGCAGAACTTCAGTTAAGCTTTCCAGTTTTATCCATTCCTCGCCAATCTCTAACTGAGCTCCACCCACACCTCGCTCTTGTTGAGATCGATCGATCACTGAATTCCCAAACTATCAATTTCCAGAAAACTATACAGGTATGCCGTTGACAATTTTGAAACTAATTTGATCGGGTGCTGTGCAACACCGCCCAGTCAAATTAGTTTCAAAATATATGACAGAATGTTTATTAAATAGTAAAAACATACAATTCGTACAACGTGTCGGACTATTAAGCGACTACATTGCGTCATCCATGCTGTAATTGGTTATGACGTCATCCTACACATTACTTAGTTAATTATGACGTCATAGGTTGGATGGAGAAACTGGAAATGGCCATTGTATCATGAGCTGTCTGGATATACTATAAGTGGTAGATCATATAGACCAGATTTTTCAATAGGTAGTAATGAAGATTCTCTGCAAGGGAAGCTATAACACAGTCCCAAACATTAAGAAATTATCAGTATTCACACGATTGAAGAAGTTGTGTGGCTACTGCCTCGGAAATCCCAGACCAAAGGAGTTTATTAAATATTTCACAAACATCGGAAGGAATGATGCAAAGAATCGGGTTTCAATGCAGTGTCAGTTTAATCTGAAAAGCAAGATTGTCTAGTAGTTGCTAGAGTTCCCAGTCCAGGAATAATTGGTGAAAACATACCTAATTCAAAAGAGGGCTCTGAAGCAGAAAGAGTATTTCTTAATTTCTTGAATTCAATAAACAACCCATGACAAGTCGTCGAAAATCTCCAGAGAGGGTGGGAGATCCAGGGCATTACTTAAAGATAAATCTCCAGAAACAGGTCACGCAAGGGCTAGGTATTTTACTTGACATGCTTACACCTCCAACCCTCAATGGCAAATTGAAATCAAACATCTGAATCAAACTTTATCCGAAACTCAAAACAATCTAGCACACGTGAACATAAACCTTCTAGATGGTTACGGTTCGCATAATGCAGGAAGACGTGGCTAGAAAACTTCAGGAATGTTGTAACCTAGACCATGGAGGACTTGAAAAGTTGTACAAATATTTTAATGGTGAGGGGACACACGTGAGAGTTAGAGTGGATATTGGGTGAGAGAGAATTTCCTTTGGATAAACCATGTAGAATTGGATTTAAGCATAGAGAATCAAAGTAACTGCAGTTGATCAGATATGGCAAATGGATGTCAGTAGTTTTTTTGACACTGAGAATGACACTGTGGAATATATGTTTTTTTAATATGTGTCGTTCCTAAATATCTCTACATAATCCACTGTACTATGTGGAGCTTTTTAAATATTAATGTAAACTGTCAACAGATGCCCTTGCAGTGTCCAGCCTGAGAAATGAGGGAGGGTATAAAGGCTAAATTTCAACAGCAATTTAGAGATGCAGTAATTCTTCTGTATACCTCCCAGAACGAAACTCATGTGGCTGTTGCAGAACCATATCACAAAACAGTGGAGAATAAGATCTGCTGTTATATTAGCCATATAAAATTTCCACAATATATAGATATCCTACCTAGGATTGAAAAGAATTATAATAATTCTGTTAATTCAACTCCATGTTTGAAACAAATATATTTAAATGTATGATCCAAATATATAGTCTGACGAAATTCCTTCCAACTAGGAAGACCCACCACTGCTAATGCCACTCCCAAGCATGGCGATTTAACATTAGAATGAGGGAACAAAAAGCAGCCTTTACGGCAGTTTGTCTACCCTTAAGGACTGAGTAAATTTCCACTCTTAAAAATGCAACTCACATCGGGAGAACTCATTTAAAGCTGGTGGATTATCATAATGATCCGATCGTGGGTACGTTTTATGCACAAGAATTCTGAAAACGTGACAGGGATTGAGGCAAATATATTATATAGAACTGAAAGCATTATTAACACTAACCAAGAGAAGAGTGTGCAGAAATATTTTGTCAAATGGCTTGGTTATCCTTTAGATTTTAGCTTCTGAGTTGATGAAGATGCTGTAGCAGAGCTATATAATTAATAACTATGTCAGTGTACATCACACAATAGTATGGACATGCTGTGGATCAAAGGTTCCCTGTGATCAAATCATTTACATCGCGCAAGTCTGCATAAACTATGTTATTGTTGTAACCTGTATAATATCTGTATCACTCAATTATGCTGGGCAGTAACTCTGGATTGCCTTAGGTTCAGCTTCATTAGGATAGTTTACTGATTCCAAGGATTGAAAAGCTGAAAATCAAGAAATTTCTCACTGTTTCTTCCTCTGTATAATGTATTTGCCCTTATAATAACCTACAGCAATGACATCAATTTACTTGTACTGAGAGAAGAAGCAAAACAAGAGTGGCAAAACAGTAGCTCTATATAAGCCTGATTCCAATGTTTGAGAGAAAGTATTATGCTGCTCAAGCCAGCGTGCGTTTACCAGTTTATGCAAAAGCATCTCATCAAAAAGGCAATTCACTTGTTACCATTTTGGCAACCTTATTATATCAACTATGCAAATAATTGGGAAAGATAGTAGGACTATTGCGAAAGTGATTTTATCTGCCAGTGTTTGATTAGGAAGTGATACATTAGAAGGAAGAAATTTTAATTCACCAGAGTACCCATCCATCATATGACGTCATAATGAACTGCGTGATGTGTAAAATGACATCATAATGAATGACGTTATGAATGACGTCGATAAGTACGTCATGAACGCATATTTCAAGACGGGCTATGCGTTGTTGTACAAATTGTTTGCTTTTACTATTTAATAAATATTCTGTTGAATATTTTGAAACTAATTTGACTGGGTGCTGTTGCTGCCTATGGCAGCAACAACACCCAGTCAAATTAGTTACAAAACATTCAACAGCTTCCCTGTATAGTTTTCAGGCAGGGCAGCTAGGGCAGTTGGGGATGGATCAATCCCAACACGGCGAGGTGTGGGTGGAGCATAGCTAGTGATGGGCGGGGCATAGCTAAATATGGAAAGGTCCATTCTGCTGCAAAGATAGTGCTTTCTGTAGGAACGACTCTAGTACCTCTAAGGATTCCAGCTTTTCGCACCAGACAAGGTGGGAAATCTCATAAAAAGCCTAGTAAACAGTAACTGGTAAACAGGCAAGCGTCTCTAACAGTTACGGACAGGCGTGTTAAGAGAAAAGTGAAGTAGGGTAGACAGGATATTTTCTCATAATGACAAATACAGCGTCTCAATGCACAAAATGTGAACTTTTAGTGTAAAATCAGTTCTCACTACTTTCTTAAATGGCATCATGCTACGTCAGTTAGTTATGGGTACATCCAGAAGCCGGTTCACAGCTTCTATCTCAATATTAAATTCTATCCTTAGCTCAACTACTCAACCACGTGCTCACTAAGGTGACATAGAACTCCATTGTAACATCTGCAATTGACAAATACTGGAACACTAGTCGTTAGGATGAGTGCAGCAAAAAAGCACTGTCAATTTCGCTAGACTGGCTATGGGGAGAGTTCATATATCTATCGAGTCTCAAATAACACTGAAGATGCCAAGAAATGCTTTATTAAAGCTTTCTGTTAACTTGCACATATGTAGTGCAAATGACTCTCAATAGATTTAATAAATTCAAGATCGACCCAATCTGTCAACTCTGTCAGAGTGCCCCTGAGGACTGCATGCATTTGCTTACCTTATGTTCCGCTCTGCTTAAATATAGGACAGACCGTCTAAACCAAATCAAACAGCTTATTACTACCACATTAAATATATCAGTTTGGAATATTATAGCATTCGATTTAAACCTACTAATGCAACTTATCATTGAATGTACAGCGCTAGTGGACTCTGCTTTCCTCATTAGCGAGTACACTTTGCTCTGCGACATTGAAAATCACAGCAGAATATTATGTTACAGTGTACACCGTGCCAGAACATACATATCTAATCTGCAGTCATAGTTACCTTTGTTACCTATTTCTTGTTCACTTAGCATGCCTGACTAATTTTAATGTACTTGTGCATATGTGTACATGTATGTGTGTACATAATCACCCTACTCGTGTGTCTTATTCTTAAATATTTGATAATATGACTTTGCATGTTACTTTCTTTTATTCCTATATATCGTGTCCTAGTCCGCTTCCCTAGTAACAGTTTTACTAAAGTTTTTACCACTGCTGCGGGTGCTCCAAATGATTGGAGATTATCCTTACTCAACAACAACTACTGCTATAGATAATGGTCACTGGCAAATTTACCAACCTGTAGGAACGATTTCTCACTCAGCGCCTATTGGATTTTTCATTAATGGGAATAGGGAGGAATGCCTCAATTTGTCGCAGAACTATATCAATCTTAGAGTATAGGTTGTTGAATTTACTCCAGCCAGGGAAGAAGATCTTTTGGAGGTTTGAAATGTTTCATCCGTAAATTTATCGTTACACTCACTATTCCCACAAGTTAATATTGTAGCTCGTGGGGGTACGCGTTGACCCGCCATGACGTGCCCGTCCATCGCGCCACAAATGCATGACAGACGGGAGGGCTGGTTAGCTGCGGATCTCGGGGTTGCACTCCTGTATCGTGTCCTTCCATAAAGTACAAAGACCGGCCCCTAAGGCCGGTGGAACACATAGGTTCCAGTGGGGCCATGCGACCATTGCCGCTGAGATTGAACCACACCATGTCGTCCCAACTGTTGGTGTCACTGGTATGTCGATTCAGCTTAATTTATACTTACGGACTAGCTGGTGATAATAATTAAACACTCACAACATTTATACCACTATACAAACAATTGTATATGTTTGACAGTGAATGAGCACAATAACACACAACGTAGAGCTGGGCTGTTGTTCTTTCCACGTGGTTTCGCCGGAAGTACCACACAGATCCTTGAATCCACAGAAGTATCCCCGCAAGAGAGAGTTTCCACAATGAAGTCACTAGATAGTTTAATGTAAACTAGTATACCCCTAATACACACACAAAGAAAATATTGTTGTTGCGAAAGGAAAGTGCCTCGGGTGGGCCTCCATCACAGGAAAATGCCTTTAACGCCGAAGCGGAGAAAAGAGCCGGCAAAAAGGGCCACTCTTTTGTTCAACAGAAAATGCTAAGTGCTGAAAATCCTAGTGAAGTTACTGTTACGGTGTTGCACGCTGGTTTACATGAAGACGGGACGAACGATTTCCGAAGAATTCCCAGGTCACCGTCTTATGTAGTTCCAAAGTTGCTGCATTGGTGGTTGCTGCTTTATTTATGCGGGTCTTCTGCTATATCCTAACCTACCATTTAGGTGTTAGTAACGAAAACAAGCTTTGGTCACAAGTGGCAGGGGTTACTACCTAACTTTAGACACAGTTATCCATTGGGTGCAGATGCTTCACTTCCCGTAGGTCACCCCGCATAGCATCTACCTCCAAGGACAGCATGCGTACATGTCATGGAACAAAGCCCCGAATCAAATAATGATCCGGTCATCAGGTTCGGCAGCCACATATAACATCACTAGACGAGTTTCACAGTTCACATAAGCACTTTTAAATACTGACATGTCTTTATGGTGGGGTGGAGAGATGGATATCCATCGCGAGCATCCTTCCCGTGAGGGCGTGATGAGCTCCAATGCTTCATCCAGACACTGCAACGAATTGGATGGAGATCCGCATCTCGTCTGTCACCGTGTGCTATGGAGCTAACATTTTAACCTGTCGTTAGGGTTATTTCCCAAGATGACCAGAGATGCACTGCAGGCAGGAACTAAAACATATATATTAATATTATTATTATTTCACAGTGTTTCCTACTTTGGCAGGGGAATCTACCTAATAAGTATCTGAAGACACAAGGGGGCGTGTATGTAAATCAGCACTTTAACTATCACCGCTCGGAAACCTCCGATAGTTTCCCAGGGTTGGATCCGGTCAACGTGTTGATAGGGAATCCAAACAATTAATAAGCCATAAGGCTGGTGGATGTGCGGAAAGAGAGAATAACTTGCTATATATAAGAGGCCCCATGGGTCACTTTGACAATTTTACACAACCTTACCGGTGCGTGGGGCTACATTACCACAACAACCGGAAAAGAGGCATACACTATGCATCTCCGATGAAGAAATTGTCCCTAACCGCTTTAAACCTATTCTATCATGCTGAATAGCCAGGTTTATTCAGTAACCTGTCAGGCTCAAATAATTAGAGCATGATCACCGTCCTCAGTGTAAAATTGATGCTGGCGGGGATAGTGATGTGGATATAATGTTGCTGTATAGTATTTCCTAGCGTTCTGCGTTCTAGAGTTTTTACAAATAAATATCACATATGAACTAGATGGCTACTTGCCATACGCACAACTAACCAATACACAAACTAACGGATATGAAGATGATGAAATGATAATTAAAGTCTCACAGGTCACTAGACCCTACGGTGCGGCTAGTTGAAAGCACCACAGTAAACAAGGATAATATGCACAGTGTGAAATAGAAATTATAAGAATGTGGTCCTAGGACCGGTACGGTACCTATTAGTCATCAGTACCTCTATACGGAAATAATTAAATGGTTTATAGCTAAACGTACAATAGTATACCTACTTGAGTACCTATTGGTCATCGGTATGGAACAAATTCAGTAGTTACTGAAATTGAGGCACTATTACACTTATAGCGCGAGATGACACATTCTCAGGGCTGGACAGATTTCTGCACTAAGACATCGGCAGGCAGGTCTCTGCAAGCAGGTCTTCACTGGCAGGTATCCGCAGGCTGACTTCTCCAGACAGGCAGGATACGGTATATTCTCAGGAAAGGTAATGGAACAGTTCAAGAATGTCCAGTAGATAATCTTATAGCTGATACATAATCACAGCAGATGTTGTAAAGTTTTCCATCTGGCGACGGAGGTATGAAAGTTAATGGTAACCCATTAACAGGGAGGGTTACCTATATAATAACGCTGCATGTACATTCACTGGCACATGGTGCGGTGTGCGTCGCACAGCTCTTGCGTCGCACCGAGCAAAGTTCACCCAGACTGGTCGAAAGTTAAATTTTCACACACGACATGTGGTGTGGAAGTTAAAGTCCACTTTTCAGTGTGGTTGGCAGAGCCGGCGAGTCATCCACCAAGAACCACTATCAGCTCTACATTCCATAGGATTACATTCCGGGATCGCACAGCCCATCTGTAGGAAGACTCCCTTAAGAATGTTCGGATGCAGGAGTTATAACTTTAAATTTAGTTTATTACCCTCGGATGGTCGTCCGAGTGTGTACAAAAACCGTGGGAGCTGAGGACTCCTTACCCCCACGGATGAGCTGAAATCCGAGAAGCACTGGATGAAGTAGGAATCACCGTAGGTTTGCAGTTACACACGTCTATCCCGATAGTCCAGTCGTCCTGCCTGATTCTCGATTTTTCACCCCTTTTATACTCTCCGGGACGTCAGCACTGGGTGCCTCAGCCAATCAGTGGCCGAGCGCTAGCCAATCAGCGTGCTGCAGAGGTGGTGACGTAGTTATCACGTGTACAGAGCACTCTATTTAGTTTAATATATATATATATACGCGATTAAGACATCAAGGCAATATTTCAAGTATAATTTAGCGGGTAGCTTCGATGATAACTCGGCCATTTCTCGACAGATTTTAAAACGGTAAAAAGTACTCCTCGTCTCATTCCGGTCCCGGGAACGACGAGAACGGTGCAGTTTAAAGAAATTACGGGTACCGTCTCGGTACACTATAAGTACATACTTGCTCCCAATCTCGACACATGTTGTTGGGGAAGCTCTGACGCGTGTGCATGCGCACTGTGCATTCTAACGGATTTAGCCATTCTTAACGAAAACCTCTCCTATAGGGCTTATATAGGTGTACTATCCTACCCAGGGGGTGCGCTTAGAGCGAATCCGAGATGGCCGTTCCATACCTAGCTTAGCTGGGACAGCCAGTACCCGTCTGGTCGATTCGTGATACAAGATCTTTTTGGATAGGAAGCGATTTTCTGACGTGCCAGAAGTGTATGTGAACTGATCTTATATTGAAACACTTATAGGAGTGATGCTCTTCAGTCTCAGCTTTCCGTAAGCCTTTGGGTAATGGATTCGCCTGGCAAACAACTAAACATAATACCATGACAAATGAGAATGCTAAATACGTTGGACGATGAGGGCGAGCAGAGTTTAGTAAATCAGTGGACCTTATTGAGAGGATATATTCAGATATTTTCCTGTAGGATAGTTATAGGTTAAATCATTAGCTGAGTTAATAACCGCTCATGCGACATCAGTACGGAGACCACCTGCATGCTAGCAAATTACTAGAAGTCTTTAAGACATTCACAATTTCACTATGGTTCAAGTCTTATAACACTGAATCTATCCCGTCGTCACATAGTGGGTATTGCACTGCTCTCAATGAACATTTATCCAAAACCACTTTTACAGTTTCACATGAAATATGAATTATTTTTTATGTTTTCTAAATGGTATCCAAGATTCCTACAAACCATCAACTCCAGACTCTTCGTGTGTACACCGTCACAATCATCTACATGCATATGTCAGTCTCTTCTCTGCCACAGGACTTTATTTGGTCATCATTGACCACCGATAGGACTAACAGATTCACATACTTTTCTCAAGATTGTAACAAGATCTATCAAGTGGTAGTCATATGTATTCAACAGAGCTGTGTACATTGGGATTACAGTTTAACTTCCATCAGGGACTTGCGGCAAAGATTTCTGTAGTAATGTATGCAGTTCCAGCATTATAACTTCATTGGTGAAACGAGGAACATATCAGTCGAGTTCCAGAAAGAAAACAGTAGAAATGCTATATACTAGATATACAATTTATTATAAGCAAACAGATGGTGGCAAACAGATGATTCAAGGGTGGGTTTGCCAGTCATCGATTTCGTAATGCTCTTAAGAGGCCATCATTCCTGATTGTTAATCTTGGCCCACTCAAAAGATGAGGTTAACATTGCTTTGTTGTTTATATAAAAGACAGCTAATTCAGACCAAATGAGTTTTCTGACACATTTGCGTGGTCACAATGGAGTTTATTTTTCAACAACCAATTGGATACCAATGCTATCTTTAATGCTGACATCGTACAGCCTTTTCAGAGTAGCACTGTGGTGAACTGCATATATTTTGTGTTTATCATAGATCAAGGGGCAAACAGTTCTTTGAAATTCAATCAGCTCTTATGAATTTATATGTGACTGAGGCAAATTTCTCTAAAGCTAGATATGATGTTAGTAAATAAATAAATACGTACCCATTATTTGACTGTGCTATTTCTAAATGTAATCAGGTGGCAGTATTCCTTCATCGGTAAGTAGGGCTATATGGCAAGGGAGGTGAATCCTTGAAGGGCCGGTTAAACATGACTGCTGAGCGTAATCATAGACGAATTACTGTTTATGAATTTGGTATTACAGCTTGACGTGTCTCTACTAACTTAGTCCATGGCGTAATAGACTTTGTGCTAGGTTGGCGCATCTTATATTAAGTTAGAAATAGTATTTTCTACAGCGGGTAAAATTTCTACATTCAAATAGGCCCCTCGTTTAGTATCATTTTTTTTTTGATACCACTACATTGGAAACCCGACTTAAATTCTTGTTTTCAGCCATTTGTAAAAATCATAATTTCTTTACTAATAGATTCAGTGGAAGGACAGGATATAATGAGGGCTTAACTAGTCCTCACCGTTACCGGGACAATCAAAGATTGCCTGGTGGCGATGGAGGCAGTAATTAGTGATGTAGACACTTCCAAGCACTATCAAGAAATGATGCGAATACTGGAGTTATGCAGATGCCAACCTGGATGGTTCTGAATGTGCAAGTGCCAGAGTTAGATGATCGGGAAGACTAGGAAGGCAGCGAAATTAATTGCATTGATACTCGACTCTTTCTGAAACAGAGAAAATAGATGAAATCACAAATAAGATAAAAGACACTTTCTCCCACAGGGCAGGCAGCTGGAAAGCTGGGCAGACAGATTACACTTTCTGAAACTGGAGGATAGTTGGAAACTGTGTAGATAAATACTCGGAGCAGAAATGCTGTGAAGATTGCAGAAGGAACAATTACCACTCAGTGTTCCATCTTGTAATCAAAAGTCAAACTTTGGCGAGTTGAAGATATGAAGATATTCTCGCTTTTACAATTGTAGAGATGCAGAGAAATGACGAATTCTAGTGTTTGTACACATTGTATGGTCTGGAAAGATAAGAATGGCTCCTCAGAGCACCACTCATTCTTTCTGTGCAGTCTAAGGGCTTTTACAGTTGGAAGGCGCCACAGAGATGGGGAGTTCCACGGATGGTGCAGAATCACTGAAGAAATTTTCATGAAGGACAATACATAGACACCACACGTCAAGAGGTAGAAGTGGAGGAATTTGTAGGTGCATTAATTTTGGTTGGCTTGGCGTGGATGCATCAAAACCCAGGAAAAGAAGTCAAGTGTTCAGATGATTCTCAGCTGGAAACGCTGCTCGCTGACAGTTTTAGGATCTTTGAGGAGAAAGATGTTCAAAATGTCCATGTAGATGGCCAGCAATTCAATGACGGTATCACGAAAATGGAATAATTTACTGACTCAATCAATAGGACCTGTCTGCCCCAGGTCCTCAATATTCAACAGTTAGTTTACAAAGTACATGGAGATCGTAAAACATCTCCTTTTATAGCCTGGAAAGAATGGAGCGACTCCCGCGATTGAGAAGCCAATCAGTGTGCCACAGATGAGGAGGGAAACCTAATAGCGTGATGTAAGGATCATTGGGTGAAAATTTACTGGAAATTGATGAAGTTTAATAGCACGCCTGAATGATGAAAATTTAATCAGTCATAACTCAGTCAATGTTGGACCGATGTTAATATGGTTTGCAGTTTTGAAAAGCCTGGACGGAACGTGTTCTGGTGAGAGTGTTTATACGTGGACGGCCACAAGAACTCACCCTTTGGGGCTCTCCATATATGGACAATTAGATCCCTCCCACTTGTAACCACATGACCTCGGAGGACCACTGAAAAAGTGCGTCTATCACACACCTTTATTCCTCGAGACATCTCGGTCGGCGAAAACGAGACCTTTGATTGTGGGAGGAAAGAGTGGCATCTGATTTGATGATCATAACAGGGAATTAACATACATTACCCGCAATCTAAAAACAGACACGTGTCTTCATGCTGAAAATAAGCGTTTAATGTAATGATCGGCCATTTTGCCACGTCATCATAACGACTAAACTGTTACATAAACTCAGCTTCGGAGATCAGACATCTCGGCTGTGAACTGTAAACACACCACTGTGAATCATGTTGATTTTGATATCACCTTAACACCTGTATCACTAGCTTGATACAGACATTAAACTCAACCCAATTCTTCCAGTGCCTCATGTTATATCAGCATCTACAGAACGTCAGCAAATTCTCGTCCACAGTTTGTGCGCAACCGATTTGAATTCTACGACAAATTAGGAGGAACTATTTTTCTGTTAACTATTTTTCATATAGAAGACCATGATCCAAATTTTGGATGAAATAATAGTCTACGATCTCGCGAGACACGAATGACATTGCCCTATTGCGGCCAATATCTGGCATGTAGTGTGCCTCCAAGTAAGCAGTCTCCAGCTATACTTTCCCAGAACTCATAAATTAAGAATTCTTTATTATATCTTTTGCTTCTTGCTCAGTCAGATCAGAATGTGTATGTACACATAATCTCCCTCCTTCGAATGGCAATGAGTAACGGAGGGACCCGATCTGTTACTAGTATATCTATCTGTCGCTAAAGAAGCATTATTAAGCGTCTGAATGTTAGAAATTGTGTTGAAGACTTTGAAACTAGTGTTGAGTGGGAGCTGTTGCTGCCATAGACAACAGCATCTCCCGGTCAGATTGTTTTAAAATATTTAAAAAACTTAGCTGTATGCTAAATTGTGATTCTGCGACCAACATGAACAGAAAATGGGCGGGGTTAGCTCAAATGGACGGGGTATATATATAAATGCATCCGCCTATTCCAATCATAAGACAAAGCCATTGGGGCATTGGACATCAATGGGTTAGAATCAAGTCCAAAATATTCAACAGTACGTTTTATTTTGTTTTGGACACAATGTCAAGGATTTCTGAGCTGTACAATAGGCATGCGTCATATCGATCTACACAGTATCGCGAAACCTAAAGCAGGAAATCATGATACAGAATTAACTCATTGAACATTGCATTACCAGAATTTCAATTTCAAAACAACTGTGCACGAAAGGTGTTGACTATTTTGAAACTATTTTGACAGGAGCCTGTTGTTGCCTAGTTGTGATAGGAAGTAACAGCGTCCAGTCAATCTATTTGCAAAATACTAAACAGAATCTTTATTAAATTTATAAATGAGTTTCCAAATTCAGTCAAAGGATTACAAACGCTTTGCAACTCCCTTGCTAATAATGTTCCCGGTATGTTCTAGAAACGCGGTAATAATCGATATACTTCAAAGATGCGTTTTATACACCAGTCATGCCTGTTTATTCAATTTTGAACATACAGATATAGGCTACATTGTACGTCATGCCTCGCAACGCCCAATATAGTCAAGCTCACAAATAACCTGCTTTCTTCCAAAGCAAAGTAAAAACGCGCTGTTGAATATTTTGAACTTAATCTGATTGGAATCTTAGGCAGCAATGGCGTTCAATACAAATTAAGTCCAAAGTATTCAACATAACATTTCTTACATCGTGTTCAAAATTTAAGTAACTAACACGTTTCTGTTTTCGTTTTGGAAACGTGTTGCCTTGTTTATGAGCTGTAGTGTGCTGAGTGTGATGGTATGGCGATACACAGGGCGCTGAGGAAGAATTGCGACATATTTAGAAGTGTGATTTGCAGAGACGTGTACCTATATATAACGTTGATTGTTACGAATGAGATGGCCAGCGAACCAATAATGGCATTTCAATGGATGAGCATTTAATGCATGCTGCGGAAGAATAGTTACCAAGGAGCATGTAATTATTTTTATATATGCCTACATATATACCGAAATAGAAACATGGCGTGATCCGTTTATTTCAAGCAGTAGATGAGCTGAAGAGCGAGGAGAGGGAATGGATGAGTGAGAGAGGAGTGGGGAGGGAGAGAGAGAGCGTGAGAGGGAGAGAGAGTGGGGTGGGGGGGTTGGTGAAGGGAGGGAGTGAGGGAGATGGACGGAGGGAGGGCCTTTCTATAAATATATGTTCATCGGCACATGCTAGGCCAAATTGTGATGATTCGTGTATTCTTCTCAGGTATCGTCTATTTATTGTAAGGAATGGCGATCACCAGTCTCAACTTGATAATATCGCTGGTTTAACTTCTCCACCACTCTGCCTTTTCATGAAGATGATTTGGCTGTGTTCTCATACAGTCCACCTATTCAACTAACGGCATATCTTTTGCCGTTCTTTTGCTGTGCAGCTATTGCCTCACCAGGTCTCTTTTCAATTTCATTAATGTCCAACCGTTGGTAGCCTCTGGTCTGAGAAGATGCTGTGTGTTAGGCATTATTGCTTTCCTTCTGCGCCCAAGTTACTTCTGGGCAGGGCCTAAACCACATTTCTGTTGGGGTATATTTCTACTGTTCTATAAGCACGAAGAAAAGTCTTCTCCTGCTTGTGCTGCCTTCCTGAGCAGCTTATCAGCTGCCTTCACTGCAGACTCTGCCTTCCCATTCGACTGATGATCCTTAGGAGAACTCGTCTTATAGTTAATATTCCAGTCCTTCAAAAATCGCTGAAAGTCGTCAGATATGAACTGTGGTCTACAGTCACCGACTATGACATCTGGCTTACCATAACGAGTAAAATGTGTTTTACATTTTGGAATCATTCCATTCATCCTTGACACATACACTTGACCTAGCTCCCAAAGAAATGAATAATAGCATATTGTCATCATGTAGGATTTCAGCTGAAATGTGAATACGTCAATGCCTACCATCTGTCAATGTCGTTCTGAAATGTTTGGCACCTTAAGATTTCTTTAGGCGGCGCCCTATAAAATTCTCTGCATATTGCCCACTTCCGGACCACTATCTCATGCAAGTCAATAGTCATACCTGGCCGATAGACATAATCTCGAGATAAACACAGACTACCATCAACACCACAATGACTTCTCTGGATGTCATTCATAATCTCCTTCTTCATGCCCCCTTAAATGACTAATCGCTCTCATCTAAAGATCAGCTTACCTGTGTAGTTTTTTGGAAATTTATAGTCAGGGTGTTCAGAGATTAACCGATCCCAACACGAGCGATGTGTGGGTGGTCTGAAAAGGGCAAGTCTCCGCCTCTCATTAATGATTTCTCTGGCAAACGTGATGAAATGGCTATATTGAGCTCAACCCATGTGGGAAAGAGGTGCAGGTGCCGGGTTAAAAAGTTAAATTTGGTGAAAATGTGATTATTTGCGATGGCATACCATGGACTGAACGTCTTACTTTACGGTATCCTCTCGCTAACAGGTATACAAGGTAGGTGTCGCGGGAGAGATGCTGTTTCGCCGTCGATCCATCTTTTTTCCTGATCTTGCATTTGCTTTGAATCCCGGCAGCGTATGTTGTATGCTCTGGCGGCTGGTTGGTTTGTAGCCATTCTGCTCAACTGTCCAAATCGGAATTTTGCATTTCTATGTGATGGTGGATTGGTGTTATTCATAGCGTGCGTGCGTGCGCGTGCGTGCGTGTGTGCGTGCGTGCGTGCGTGCGTGCGTGCGTGCGTGCGTGCGTGCGTGCGTGCGTGCGTGCGTACGTGTGCGTGTCAATGGCCTGTGTGTGTTCTGAATTCTGGCCTCAATCCCTTGTCAATTCTTCCGTCTTCTGTGAAACTGCTTCCATGATACTTGAGTTCAGCCACTTGTTTGAGTTGCGTGCCATTGATGGTGATATTCAGCTTTCCAGGCTTTCGACTTAATCGTTATAAATATATGTGGATCTGGCTCAATTGTTGTCTTGAGACATCAATTTTTAATGAGAAACTGAGCAGAACATGATAATTTTCCCGGCAACCGTCTGTCAATATTTATGTCTGGAAATGCAGGAAATGGCGTCTGAGAGAATCCATTTTAAAATAATTTTTAGTTGGTTGGAAGCGCAATGAATACCCATCTGCTTAGGTTCCACTATTAGCTAAGCCTCTTGATGTTAACATGGCAATTATGTCAGCACTAGTTCCTATCTGTGATCCCCCAAATTGTGGCATTGCACGCCGCCCCTGTCGCACCACTATCATCACGTTTCAAGATTTAGCCTCAGAGGGAGAGAGAGAGAGAGAGAGAGAGAGAGAGAGAGAGAGAGAGAGAGAGAGAGAGAGAGAGAGAGAGAGAGAGAGAGAGAGAGAGAGAGAGAGAGAGAGAGAGAGAGAGAGAGGGAGAGGGAGAGAGAGAGAGAGAGAGAGAGAGAGAGAGGGAGAGGGAGAGGGAGAGGGAGAGGGAGAGAGAGAGAGAGAGAGAGAGAGGGGGGAGGGAGAGAAAGAGAGTGAGAGAGAGAGAGGAGGGAGGGGGAGAGAGGGGAGTTGAGATGGGTGGGTGGGTGGGTGGGAGGGACAAAGAGAGGAGGTGGGGGCGACGTGGGAGAAAGAGAGATTATAATAATATTGTAGTACATTTTCTGGGCAAGCCGGTGTGTGTAATATGGTTAGAGATAGTTGTAAATAAATTAAGCTACTGAATAAACATAAGGTAACACGAACTATTGTAGAGCCAATATTATATCAGATGTAAGACGAAAATATTGAATTTACGGTGTTGACTAACTGCCTAGGCACAATATCCAATTTTATATCGGCGCACCCGTTGGCCAACAGTGTAGAGGACCAATATCGAATTTGATATCGGCGCACCCGTTGGTCACCGGCGCAGTGGACCAATGCCAAGTGCTATAGGTGTGCAGATATGAAACAATATCACGCTATCAAATCGCTGATTCCCAGTTAATTGGCGTATTGGCCAATAACAATTTTTTCAGGAGAGGTCCGGTAACAATTCATATCATATGAAAGAACACATCAAAACTCCCAAAGAATCCCTGCAGTGGCACCTTCAAAGTTCAAGATAGTGTCCAAGATGAATACCATTTATTGACATGTGCTAGATATTTCAGTATTTGATGATGAAAATGTACTAACATCATGTAAATGCAACTGATTACGTTTTTATCGCATTAGAAAACCGCCAAAAAGATTGTATTTTTTCAGAATAGTATCCAATATAATGGAGAGCTATGTCCCGCCCATCTCCAGCTAAGCTCCACCCACACCTCGCTCGTGGTGGGATCGATCGATCTCAATATAAAAATATATATAAAAATATTCAACAGCATGTTTCTTAAATAGCAAAGAATAACAGAGACATACAATTCATACAACTTGAGATTTGTTGACGGTCTATATGGAACCCTTTGTGACGTAATCAGTGTCGCGTCATCATACACGCGCTAAGCTGATTATGATGTCATACGGGGATCAGATGATGGATGGGTACCCTGGAATGGTGAATTGTGGGCTATATTCTTATAAATTTTGCATTGGCAAATGCTGGGCGCTATTGATCTCTAAATCATATAGCATGCACCATGAGCGTCGCCAGTTGTGTCTCTTCAGACCTTTAGCTGTATTAAAGCCTAAATCGCAGCCAATGTCAAAATTTACCAGGTTATCCGCCATGACACATGGAGACAGAAACTAAAGAATCACACTTGGACGAGTTAAGAAACAGCAAAATTATAGGTTCGCGCAATAGAAGAATTAAGAACGGTCAAACGTATACGCATACGAATTGTATGAAGCCATCGCCCGTAGTAGATTGCGATGTACTATCGGCAGTGATTCACATTGCCGCAAATATCCCCTATATGTGATTAATGTTAACAGATTTGAGAGACATTGAATACAATCCATTAATGGACTTCTTTCTAATGACTAAAACACATAATTTAATGTATTTGCTTGGTCTTATTATATTGTAATGATCAAATATAGAACAATACAGCAGTTGTCAATAAATGGTAGCCATCTTGGACGCCATCTTGAATACTGAAGTTGCCACCGCGGATATTCCTGGGGAGTTTGAGATGTTGTTAAATATGGTAAATATTATACTGAATATATCCCGAAAAAATTAGTTTAGTGCAAATTTATTGTGGGTTATGTCAAATTTTTTGTGCTGCTGTGCTGGAAATGGACATTGGAGACGAAAGGCAAACAATATGGCGGTAGCTCACCTGGTTGGATTTAAGGGTACACATCCATATATTTATTTTGCACAGTAGCTGCTATTTTTGTGACGTCATGACAGCTTTAACATTATGGTAGATAAAACAAAAACAGTTGTGTTTGGAAGCACGGAAAGATATTGGAAAAAAACACAATTTTGTCTAAAAACCAAACGAAAATTCTTAACTATTACCGAAATCTTGGAATAAACTTCTCTAATAGCAGACGCCTTATTTTAGCGGAAAAGAACATAACTGAACAAGCCAAGAAGCCCATTTGCATTACATCGCTGAGCTAGCCAGATTGACTTACGATCAGATTGCCATATCAAACAATGACATCAAATGATCGAGCCAATTCTATATATATGGATGTGAAGAAATTGGAATAGAAATCTGTAATATATTAGAAAAAGTAAGTATAGATTTCCGAAGATGTCTCATAAAGGTTAAGCACAGTACAACAAAATACATGATATATGGTGAGTTAGGAGAAATATCAGTACAAACACATGCTATATGTTGAGTTAGGAGAACTATCAATACAAGTACATGATATATGGTGAGTTGGGAGAAATATCAATACAAGTACATAATATATGGTGAGTTAGGAGAAATATCAATACAAATACATGATATATGGTGAGTTGGGAGAAATATCAATAGAAATACATGATATATGTTGAGTCGGGAGAACTATCAATACAAATACATGATATATGGTGAGTTGGGAGAAATATCAATAGAAATACATGATATATGTTGAGTCGGGAGAACTATCAATACAAATACATGATATATGGTGAGTTGGGAGAAATATCAAGAGAAATACATGATATATGTTGAGTCGGGAGAAATATCAATACAAATACATGATATATGGTGAGTTGGGAGAACTATCAATACAAGTACATGATATATGGTGAGTTGGGAGAAATATCAATACAAGTACATAATATATGGTGAGTTGGGAGAAATATCAATACAAGTACATGATATATGGTGAGTTGGGAGAAATATCAATACAAATGCATGATATATGGTGAGTCGGGAGAAATATCAATACAAATACATGATATATGGTGAGTTGGGAGAATTATCAATACAAATGCATACTATATGGTGAGTTGGGAGAAATATCAATACAAATACATGATATATGGTGAGTTGGGAGAACTATCAATACAAGTACATGATATATGGTGAGTTGGGAGAAATATCAATACAAGTACATGATATATGGTGAGTTGGGAGAAATATCAATAGAAATACATGACATATGTTGAGTCGGGAGAAATATCAATACAAATACATGATATATGGTGAGTTGGGAGAACTATCAATACAAGTACATGATATATGGTGAGTTGGGAGAAATATCAATACAAGTACATAATATATGGTGAGTTGGGAGAAATATCAATACAAGTACATGATATATGGTGAGTTGGGAGAAATATCAATACAAATGCATGATATATGGTGAGTTAGGAGAAATATCAATACAAATACATGATATATGGTGAGTTGGGAGAATTATCAATACAAATGCATACTATATGGTGAGTTGGGAGAAATATCAATACAAATACATGATATATGGTGAGTTGGGAGAACTATCAATACAAGTACATGATATATGGTGAGTTGGGAGAAATATCAATACAAGTACATGATATATGGTGAGTTGGGAGAAATACCAACACAAGTACATGATATATGGTGAGTTGGGAGTAATATCAATACAAATACATGATATATGGTGAGCTTGGAGAAACATCAATACAAGTACATGATATATGGTGAGTTGGGAGAAATATCAATACAAATGAATGATATATGGTGAGTTAGGAGAAATATTAATACAAATACATGATATATGGTGAGTTGGGAGAAATATCAATACAAATACATGATATATGGTGAGTTTGGAGAAATATCAATACAAGTACATGATATATGGTGAATTGGGAGAAATATCAATACAAATACATGATATATGGTGAGTTGCGAGAAATATCAATGCAAATACATGATATATGGTGAGTTGCGAGAAATATCAATACAAATACATGATATATGGTGAGTTTGGCGAAATATCAATACAAGTCCATGATATATGGTGAATTTGGAGAAATATCAATACAAGTACATAATATATGGTGAGTTGGGAGAAATATCAATGCAAATACATGATATATGGTGAGTTAGGAGAAATATCAATACAAATACATGATATATGGTGAGTTTGGCGAAATATCAATACAAGTCCATGATATATGGTGAATTTGGAGAAATATCAATACAAGTACATAATATATGGTGAGTTGGGAGAAATATCAATACAAATACATGATATATGGTGAGTTTGGAGAAATATCAATACGAATACATGATATATGGTGAGTTAGGAGAAATATCAATACAAATACATGATATATGGCGGGTTTGGATAAATATCAATACAAGTACATGATATATGGTGAGTTTGGAGAAAGATAGGTACAAATACATGATATATGGTGAGTTAGGAGAAATACCAATACAAATACATGATATATGGTGAGTTAGGAGAAATACCAATAGAAATACATGATATATGGTGAGTTTGGAGAAATATCAATACAAACACATGCCTATGTTCAAAAATCCCGAGGATCGTTTTACAGACACAAAACACGCAAATATGAATGAATCATCGAAAGGGAAAACCTGCAATAGTTTTAAAACAAATCGGGCAAGGGAATGGTACCCCTTAAAACTTGCCGATAGAAACAGAATATTGTTTACATGATTCAGAATTATAGCTAAACAGTCATTTATCTCGGGAAATGCAGGAGATGGCATCTTAGCGCATCTACACTGAAAAAGTATTCGGGGTGGGATCACGCCCGTGATGCTTGTGCTTGGAATCCCACAATCAAGATATAGGCCGAAGCCAGGTGCATAGATTTATCTCAATAAGTGGGTGCATAACCTGGGGCAGGGTCGGAGGTTGAATGCCAATAAAGCTGGGTGATTTTTTTTCAACAAGCGTGGTGTCCGGGGTTGGTATGAGCTGGATTCTCTTAGATGACATTTGTATTTCTGGAGGTGAATCTAAATCATCAGTTAAATCCAACGGTCCCCTACCAAATTCTATATTGGTCCCCTGTGCCATTGGCCAACGGGCGCGCCGATATCAAATTCGATATTGGGCCCCTGCGCCGTTGGCCAACGGGCGCGCCGATATCAAATTCTATATTGGCTTGCGCCGTTAGCCAACGGCGCAAATTCGATACTGGCGCGTTACATCGCCATTTACAATTCGTGACGTCATCTCTGCGCAACAATACTATTGTAGGCGATTTCACATGTAAAACTAGGATACAGGATAAACCGATAAATACAGAGACGTTTTCATGACCACTTTCTCAACACAATTTGATCAAACACATGTCTGTATGGCGTCGACATGTAAACGCTTACCAATAGTTTGTCTTCTTTTATCTATCGTTTCCTTTTTTATATGTGTCGAGGATCGACACCTTTCTTATGTCTATTGATTCCGTGGTATAGAATAAAGAATATAGGTATTGTTGACCATGTTCAGCCATGTCTTATAGACATGCATGGCATGATGTATTGCATTTACAAGGCGTGTCGCAGTTATTTATATTCACTTCTCACATTGCCTTTGAATATTTTCACTGTTTAACCCATCAATGCGCAAACTATCAATAACCTATTTCAAAGACCGCACAGCGCAGCTGTTGGGCATTTCGAAATTAATTATAGGCAGAATGTATTGCTGATAGAGGCAGAGGCAGTCCCCATTCATATTTCCGATCGAAATATTGACCATAGTATTCAGTATACATGTATAGTCAAGATTACTCACCTCGTTTTCGATGTACGCATTACGGTGCCTAGAACTGAACCTCAATGCATTCAATTCTGCGAATATATATCGATTGAAATACGAATATTTAATTCAATTGTCGGTGATACGCAATACATTCAACGATAGATTTCCATTGCTAATAATTAAAATCTCAGATACAAGGTTACGTAAATACATCGAGACTACCAAACGTACAAATAACGAGTATTGGATACTAGTTCGATAATACTAACCATTCACAAATAACGATTAGTGGATAGGAGTCTGATAATAATAATCATGCGATCAAAAGATTCTACCATTATAGACTGAATTTTTTTAGTTTATTCAAGCTTTCGTAAAGCCTGAATAAACTCAAGCAGCACCTCTTAAAACATGAACTAGTCACATTTTCCTTAGTTCGTTTGGTGAACGAACGATGTGTCGATCGAATGCAAATACGTGTGTTCTGTGGTAAGACTAAGTTCTAACAATTGCATTCATCGATATTGGCTCTTGCCTTATGAATAAAGGCTCTACTTACCAGAATTATGTTGGCATGTGTTGTGTGTATCCAAAACTGTTAGGAAAAGTATACGTTTTCTTGACTACAGAATAGCCGGGGTTACCATTATGGTTGCAATAATTAAAGTGAAGCGACACTAGGGAATGCGACAAAAACATCAGACTATGATTACCACCTGGATTGGAATGTGAAGGAATTAGCACGATCGCCCATATCAAAGACGGCTGTTGTGATTAACCAACACTTCAACTGTCATCTACCTATTAAAGGTGAATATTCACGCCAACATACTTGAAAATAACATTGTTAAATTTGCATAGTTTTGTAGTCTTAAGCCGTGTTCTTACTAGAGAGTTAATTCTGAATAACGCCGCGCGTCAGTATGGCGTTATTCAGGATTAAGTCTCTAGTGAGAATACGGCCTTAGATTGTTTTGCTAAATATAATGAAACGAAATAAATCTGAGCATTTGATGGTTTCATTCTGTATTAATTAACATAATTTTTTGAGTTGTGAAGTTGCATTAGGGACTCATGCCTCTAATTCAATTTCAAAACTTAAGAAATTATGTAATGTATACGTAATACAATCACCATATGTTATTTATTTCCTGTCCTTACAGGCATATAAACTAAGACCGTGTTGTGATACAGCCACTATTTCGGTAAATACCAGGTATATCGGTTCTTGTTCTCATTGGATTGGCTCTTGTACCGGAATAATTACGTCATTTATTTCGAGATTTTATCCCACAAAATTGGCAGTTTATCTTCCGATATATCGTTACTTATGTGAACGCAACCTATTCCCTGAGAATGTGCTGGGTACCGTCAGCATTTTCTCTCACTGACTGCCAGGTAGCGTTACGATCAACATTTTATCTCGCTCTCCACCAGATAGCAACACCGTCCAGTCCAGGACGATCTTCCAGCAGGATGAATGCAAACCGATATATCGGACATATATTAACCTCCATAGTACACGAAACAGGTAAACAGGATTAGGCAATGAGAAAGAGGCCTAAGTCTCTAAAAATATATGATATTAACAATTTAATTTTGAAGCATTTTGTTGTGAATATGCACTTTCAATTATATCATGTTTG
>CM067369.1:27018882-27053882 GCA_034401795.1 Chaetoderma sp. LZ-2023a | reverse complement strand
TAAACGTCTCGTATCCACAAATGGCGCGGGGGGGGGGGGGGGGGGGGTTGGGGGGGTTGGTGGGAAAGGGGGTTGGGGGGGGGAGATGGGGGGGGGGGGGGGGGGGGTGTGTGTGTGTGTGTGGCGTCGAACTGTTTAAAGCAATCGTAATCTCCTTCCAAATGTTGTATTCTATTATGCTATAATTATAGATCCATATGCTTCACTTCCCGGTGCATTCATTTACCTGTATCACAATTATTCCCTTTTTTACATCCCGTTAATGTTGCAATATGCTCGCCACCATGTTGTCTCTTCGAGAAATATTATATAATGTCACGTAATTGGCAAGAAAACACAGTCTTTGTTGTTTAATAAGTAACAGGTTATTTATTTTGAAACTAATCTTACTGTAAGCCATTGCTGCCCATGACAGCTTTTACTGGTTCTCCAAGCTGTTGCTGCCCAAGACAACAATAGCTTACAGTAAGATTAGTTTCAAAATAAGCAACATTTTAATTATTAATCAGCTCTGTTTCATCTCTAACTCAGCTCCACCCATGTCTCGCTCGCGTTGAGATCGATCGATCCCTCAACTCCGTGACTATCATTTTCCAGAAAACTATACAGATAAGCTGTTAAATATTTTGAAACTAATTTAGCGTGGTTGTTTGTTGCTGCCTATCCCCACTCAAATTAGTTTCAAAATATTCGACAGCATGTTTATTAAGTAGTAAAGACATACAATTCATACAACCTGGCGGACTATTAAGCATTTAAGACGGGCTAAATCGGCGTATGCAGGACGAAATAATTATGACGTCACCATACACGTCATTTGGTGGATGAATAAACTGGAAAGGTCAATTCGGTGAGCAGCCATAGAGTACAAGTGTGGCTGGCATCACGTGATGGGTGTCTAATCGGTGAAAGAACTTATCTAGCCTGGTGTGTATGGGACAAGGATGGATTTGCATGCTTTTGCGACAGCTAATGCTTTATCTCTCTCAGTAATGGACCGTTCCGGTTTTAGCTATGCCCCGCCCATCTCTAGCTAAGCTCCACGCACACCTCGCTCCTGTTGGGATCGATCGATCTCTGAACGCACTGACTATCAATTTCCAAATAGCTACATAGGTAAGCTGTTGAATATTTTGAAACCAATTTGACTGGGTGCTGTTTCTGCCTAAGGCAGCAACAGCGCCCAGTTAAATTAGTTTCAAAATATTCAACGGCATGTTTATTAAATAGCAAAGAATTACAAATACATACAATTCATACAAAGTGTCGGACTGTTTGAGATTTGGTGACGGTCTATATGGAACCCTTTGTGACGTAATGATTGTGGCGTCACCATACGCGCGCTGAGTTGATTATGACGTCATACGAGGTCAGATGATGGATGGATACTCTGGAAAGGTGAATTACGCCTGTATTGCTAGGCATGCCTCATCGTTCAAATCCTGAAAATATTTACCTACTGTTTATTGAGTGACTAATCTCTTTAGCTTCGTCAAATCGTCTGTATAATAGTGCAATCCGGTTTTTGTCCCGCCTGCTAAGCAGAAAGCGAGACATATATATATATATATATATATATATATATATATATATATATATATATATATATATATATATATATATATATATATATATATATATATATATATATATATATATATATATATATATATATATATATATATATATATATATATATATATATATATATATATATATATATATATATATATATATATATATATATATATATATATATATATATATATATATATATATATATATATATATATATATATATATATATATATATATATATTTATATGGGGAGAGAGAGAGTGAACTTCTCAGCTTATATGTCTGGATCAATTGATCCCATTGCAACTAAACTTGGCTATCTGGTTGCCTATATGGCCAGGAAGTGGCATGATGATGCTAGGATCACAAGGTCACAGGTCAATGTTAAGATTTTGCTTTTAGCAAAGCTTCTTGGCTTGTCTTTCAGGATTGGTTAACTTGGATACATTGCTACCTATGATGTTAGGAAGCAGCATGTTGACACTGAAGTCACAACGTCGAAGGTCAAGGTCATTCTGACGTCCACAAAACTATTTTTCAATGTTAAGTTTTTCGGCTTAGCAAATCTTATCATGTTATATTTCTCGATTGCTTAACCCTAATGGAACACAACTTGGGTACACGGTTACTTATGCCAGGAGGATACAGGATGATGACACCAGGACAAAGGTCAATGCCATTCTAATATTGCTCTTTGACCTCTGCTTTTTTAACCTTAAGTTTTTCCATTCAGCAAATCATTTATATTTCAGGATGGGTTAATCCTATTGGAACTAAACTTGAATACATGGTTACCTATAATGTTAGGAAGCAGCATGATAACACGGAGGTCACAAGGTCAAAGTTCAATGTCACTGTGACAAACAGGAGAGAGGCGAGATATTTAATCCGGCGGAATTCTTATTGGTGTTGGTGTGGGTAGGAATGTAAGGACATCATCAAGACGAGACGCAATTTTGCAGAAGGGAAAAGATAGAACTTGTCACCTATATTGACGAGCTTATTCCCTAGTCCTGTGGAAGATATTGCCTTGTCCCGAATTAGTTTCCAAGGATTACACCCAATGTTTAGAGATATAATGAGATGCTGCCTTCGTCAATTGAATTCTATCTGTCTCTACACTAAAACTAACATCAGAAATGTCTAATCACACTATCAATGCGACGGTAGGATCCCGCAGATTCGTTGATATGATTGTCTAAAACCTTTCACCTATTTGATAAATAATTTGCAATTTTGATCTGAGCGAAATAAATTCCACATTTGGACAACTGTTTTTTAATTCTCTGGCCATGAATCTTGAATTGGGATGAGGCGGACGATGATAAGGAAGATGTGGTATGGATCAGGGAAAGCGGGAAAGAAAATTATAAGATACTAATATACATAATAGATCGATCGATCGATCGGACGATAGATAGTGTGGTAGGTAGGAAATTAGGTAGGCAGGCTGATCGGTCAGTCATTCATTCATTCATTGGTCAGTCAGTCGGTGGATCGGTCGTAGGGTCAGTCGTTCGGTGGGTCGATCGGTCAGTCGGTTGGTCGATCGTCGGTGGGTCGGTTGGTTGGTCGGACGGTCGTTCGATCAGTCGCCTGCGTGCCTACATATCTATCTGTCTACCTACCTACCTACACTCACCAACCACCCACCTGTCCAACAATCCATCAATCCATCCATCCATCCATCCACCAACTACCCAGCCGCCCACGCAGCCACCCATCCATCACCCATCCATCCATCCTCTCACCCATCCACACACCCAGCCACCCACCCACCAACCAACCAACCCACCGTAAACCCAGCCAGCCAGCCAGCCAGCCAGCCAGCCAGCCAGCCAGCCTGCCTGCCTGCCTGCCCGCCCGCCTGCCTGCCTGCCAGCCAGCCAGCCATCCATCCATCCATCCATCCATCCATCCATCCATCCATCCATCCAACACTCATCAATCCATCCATCCATCCATCCACCCAACACTCATCAATCCATCCATTCATCCAATCAGTCTCCCACCCACCCACCCACCCACCCACCTACCCACCCATCCAGCCACACACATATCCATCCATCCATCTATCTATTTACAGGGGTGTCGATAGCTGGTGTGACTTCATACCAGTAAGTATTTACTCAGCTAAAGTTAGTATGCTGTACTGCGCGTTGTTGCTCTGTTGTACAAAATAACCCCCCTAGCTCGTACACTCCGTATCATAGATTTCAGTTCCTGGCGAAATAACGATCCCATACAACAGTAAATGGTAAAGTTGATTGCGAAGTTAAACCTGATCAAGGCTTGCACAACTTCAAACCACATGCTAAGAATTGCATAATCTCTGGCTGTCCTCATGCGCGAAATCAGCTGAGAGCGGATAATAAAATACACATTAATCGGTAATTCTGTTAGCAGAAAGATCAAGCTTAGAGCCAGAAGAACAAGCGTCATCTGTCCAACCCGCGAATCTCTACGATCTACGGATGCATCAGTAGTTGGGTGTATGGTAAGTCGATGCCTTCGTTTCTGCAAACATATTCTAACCACAATTAACAAGTTTCCTGTTGTTAGGATGAAAAATGGTACCCCAAAACTTAATACCATGTACGTGTCTCTGAACCCGCTGTAAAAGTACTTGGCATAAGCCATTGACGCGGGGCCACAATTTGACGAATACATAGGTATGCTGATCGCCGGGCGAACTACAAATCCTATCAGCAAATGCATGTCTAGCAACAGCGCTATAACTGGGATGACAAGCACGATTATCAAGGTTACTCTCCTTGTAAATACACGTCTGGCAGTAAATGGAAACCAGACGACAGACGCACGTTCAAGAGTGAGAAGAATCAAATACCAACTCGAACCAAATGACGAAGCATATATCATGAACCAGAATCCTTTACAAGTAAATACAGACAGTCCTGTCCACGCGACATTAAAGTATTCTACGGCTATTGTTCTGAAACCACCAGACCATAGCGAAAAGGTATCAGCAACTTCCAGCCCTATAAGATAGAACGATGCAGTCTTATCTCGCATTTTCTTTCGGCACAACACGATTATTGACATAATATTACCGATCGTACCAAACAACATTATTAAAGTCATTATGTACTTACGAACAATATTGGCGATCTTAGTTTCCACAAAGTCAGTCTGGTCCTCCGGGATGGATGTGGCATTTAGAACAGCATGCATTGTGTTAAAAGTTAACGGTTCGTTTACAGTAGTATTCCACATCCTTCTCCCTAAGTATCGGTCTGCTTCCTATTGCTGTTAACGTTGCTGTTGTGCTTCGTATTATATTCGTTGCCTGATGATGTTGTTGTTGACGTCGTTGTTATTATTATTCCCGTTGTTTTTGTGCATCAATGTCCAGAAAAAAGTCATACAACCGGGTTACGTTTGTTTATGTCCAATATGCGATCCATACCACACCGGCATTAACAGTTGTAACATGAATCTCTTAACATCTACAAATCAGAAACGGCACCTTATTTAAAGGTATAAGGAATATTCGCTTGAATATTTTAAAACAACTATGATTATGAGCTGCCGATTCCATACTCAGCAACATCTATCAGTCAAATTAGCTTCAATATACTCAACAGCCTACCCTATCTTGTTACATTGAAAGTAAAGTAGTTAAGTCGAATGGCTATGCGACCGCGATAAATATATGAACCGACATTAAACTCCCCGAGACCTATTTGCCGTAGGAAAGGACTGTGTACGAAGTAAACTGGAAACTTGACTGTAGTTCAAAATAGGATCCGTATTTATTTTCACCATCCGCAATTTTATTACACAAGATGATTTATGATTTTACACAATTGAACTTATTTTATCACCTCAACCGGTGCTTAATTTAACAAATATTCTATCCAATAAAGAAAATCTAAAGAGCTGGCATTTAGAAAAACCAGTTACATGATCGTGTAACTTATTCTATATTATATGACACGATACGTGCATAAACATTTATATATAAATATATACTTATGATGATTGTATATCCAACTCAATAACATCCCCGTGACCTTCTAATGCAAGCGATATCTCAGTAATTTAAATGCACTTCTTTGCTTTGGACATAACAAACTGCTGTACATATGGATTTCGCCAGTGTAGAGTACAGCTCCGAAAAAAATTTAGCCGTTTCCAAAACAAAATATAATCTACTGTTTACTATTTTGGACTGAGACAGTAGTGGCTTTCAGTCGAGTTAAGTTCAAAATATTCAACAGTACATTTCTTACATCGTGCTCGGAATTGTACTGAATAACATGTTTCTGTTTTTAACCGTATAACCCTATTTCTGATCTGTACTGTAGCTTGATGTAATATGCCTGGTTATCCGAAGTCGTTATAGTTTATACCCCGAAAGAAACCTGACAACACTGTATTAACGGAGAAGAAAGGTGGCCGGCGAGACGCTGATTAAGCGTACATGTCTATGGTGGATCGCAGTATAAATTACGTACAGAGAATATGCAGCGTAGAAGTCTAATGACTGAGGCATTGTTCTCATACAGCCGCTATTCTGTAAATAACAGGTATATTGTCTAGCATTCTCATTTAACTGTCTCTTCTCCCGGGATAAATACATCAATTATTTCTGAAATCTAATCTCACAAAATTAGCGATTTATCCTCCGATATACCGTTATTGCTTCCCTATGTGAACACAAACAATGCCCCAAAAATTTGCCAGGTGGTGTTACCATCATATTCCTTCAATTTCCGCCAGGTAGCGCAACGGTCATCATTTTATCTCACTCTCCACGAGGGTGCGCTACTGTGCAGTCCAGGATTATCTTTCACCAGTGTGAATGCAAACAGATATATCGGCTGTATATTAACCTACATAGTACACGAAATGGTTAAAGAGGATTAGGCAATGAGAAAGAGGCCTGAATGTCGGTGGATAAAAATATTAGAGACTCCAAGAATCACGGAATGAATAAAGTATAACAACCACATTATATTGGCCCTTACCGGTAAAGAGTCATAGCCGTGTTCACACCAGAGTTAATCTGGAGTAATGACAGACTGAAGTAACTCTCTAGTATGAACAAGACCTATGGCCTCATTCTCCTTGCCTAATCCTATTTCGTGTACTATGTAGGTTAATATATAACCAAAATATCTGTTTGCATTCACACCGGTGGAAGATAATCCATGGCTAATTAGTTCGGATATGTTATCGAGGTACTCCGATCAAAAGTATCACGTGGTTGGCGTACCTGTCTACGCATACGCGCAATTTTACTCTCGCTTGAAGCAGAAGTAATCGAGTAAAATGTGTGCCACGTGATGCCGTTATCCGACTATACTCTAGCGCTACCTCGATAATTTATCCGAACTTAGTCATGGACGAACGGTAACAGTAGCAGGCGGAGAGTGAGATAAAATGATGACCGTAGCACTACCCAGAAAGTGAGAGGAAATGCAGTAGCACTACCCAGCGGAAAGTGAGAGGAAATGCAGTAGCACTACCCAGCGGAAAGTGAGAGTAAATGTAGACCGTAACGCGAACTGGCAAATTCTGAGGGAATAGGTTGTGTTAACATAGGGAAACAATACTATCGGAAGATAAACCGGCGATTTTGTTGGATTAAGGCCGTGTTCTCACTAGAGACTTAACGGGCGTAGCGTAATACTGAGGTACGGCGTTATTCCCAATTAACTCGCCAGTGAGAACACGGCCTAAGTGATGTATTTGTTCAGAGACAAGAGGCTGTCGCGTTAAAGGGGAACACAAGAAGGGTCGTCATCGTTTGCATAAAACACGCAGTTCTATCATAAAGTCCATATTTAAGCTACTGTGTAAAACTTTCCTACGACAGCTATGTATAAATCCGATTAAAATGGTGTTAAAGAACGATATGTTGCTATAATTTCTTGCGAGTTAATTAAACCTATGACGTCATAGGTTGAATCCCATCCGACAAGAACCATGATAACGGCACTCTGAAGACAGGAGTGCATGCATTTGGATGGTGATATCTCTGTCGGTGATAATGCTATCGACATCATTTATATATGTACATATTGAAGAGATTAAGCCGTGTATCACACTACGGCAAATTTATGGAATATGTTTGTTATTTTCATAAATTAGTTGCCGAATATTAAGATGGTCATTTTCTATGAAGATACCTGCCAATTACAAGAATATTACAATATCTCAGAAAGTTTTGAGGCTAATATGAAAACATAAGTACCTAAAGATGGACTGGATGTATGTAAGAACTATTTAAACACTGATATTAATAGATGAAACTTTAATAACATTATCTGCCGTAGCGCCAGTGAGTGTGTTGATTCAAAAGTGGCAATTATATTGATATGCCTTTATACTATCGCGCCATTCATCAAAACTTGATGTCAAAATCGGCACCATCAGAGAAATCAGACAAACGACTGTTATTATATATTCTTCAACATTTCCGCAAATATAGTTTATATATTCCTAACACCGCTGAAGAGAAACCCTTTATAAAACGCAATGCGCAATTTTATTGAGATAGCGTTGGATGACAGCGAGAAAAACGTTCAACTTATGACGTCATACGCCTCATCCGGGAATAGAAATGTAACTAATGTATCACATATTTAAATAACGAAAATATATATTTCTAATTTGAGCACGGAGCTTACAGTTATATTTTTGAAAACGTTACGGTCTGTAGATTCATTTTATACAAAATAGTATAGAGGGTCAGGTGTTTCCCTTTAAGTACGTCTCGAAACGCTCAATATCAGTTTAAAGCAATTAAGCCTTGGCCATATTGCCTAGTCACGTGCGCGTTAAAAGAAGACTATTTAAAAAAAATCTATTAATGGAACTTACAAAGATAACTTCCAGTCAGTTTTGATCGTCTTAAATGGATATTTCTCAAGAATATCCAAATTTGTTCGATTAATTAGAGCCGGTCATTCCAGCGGACACTTTTTCAAGAAGCGCCTTCTCTTGGTCTGCAAATGAATATTCCTCAAGACCAGATTAGATGTATTTTTGGCGGGCTTGATAGGGTAATTGCTACGGTAATACAAAATGGTGTTTACACTGATGCTAGATATAGTAGTCATTTCAAACACACGTATACGAATACTGCTGGATAACGGAAGAAAAATTAACAATTTGTGTACGAACTGGAAATACGTCGAAAGCCTTGTGTTAGGCGTGGTCAAACGACATAATCAAATTCATATGGATCAAGATTATGTTTATGCCCTCTATCAATGATGCTATCCCTTTATGAACCCTGAATTCCAAGCGTCTCAATTTCTAGGTAACTATATACATAAGCCATTGAATATTGTGAAACTAATTTGACAGAAACCTGCTCCTACAACAAGTCACAAAAAACTGAATTAAAAAAATTCTCAGCGGAATATTTATTAATTGTCAATGCGTTTTAGTATTTGGATTTTCGGGTTGAAAAGGTTACAATAATAACGGTGTGAATAACAGGGACAGAGTAGGCTACTCTCTACAAACAGAAGATATAACGGCTTCACCAACAGGCTCTATAGAATAGGCGTCTCTGAATACGGACACAATGAACCCGTTTGAATCAGCCATCGGGCAGGCCAATGGACTGGAACAGTATAGCTATGTATAGCCTACTTTTGTGACACGATCCTTATAGAACAAGATGCTATCATTTCAGGTTCCGGATGTGTAAATTACCATTGGACAAATAAACACTCGCCATCTGAACAAATATTTATATCATAAACATCTTTACATTGATTACATTGATGTACGTGTATTGTATCGTAAGTAGTCTCTGACATTTTAAGGGCAATCCACCATGATAATACAAATGGCTGTTTTGCTACTGGACTAATACCAGGCATATAATGCCCTGTAATGATCCAGTACGGGCCCAGTAATATGCGTTATCAGCGCACTTCTTGGAAATAATAATCAATGTTTCATAGCCAGCAAGGAGCCACACAAATATGTTCATGATTGAGCCACGCGAAAATAGATGGGTTTGTAAACGTTAAAAGTGATCTTAAAACGAAATCTTCACATATTTATTAAAATGCATCGTGGTCGGGTAAAGGGCAAAACAGACAGGACGCTGGTGTCATGCGGGCAGCAGTACCCGCAGTGCATCAGATTTCAAACATATGATATAAAGAGGGACATAACACACGCACGCACGCACGTACGCACGTACGCACGTACGCACGTACGCACTCACGCACGCACGCACGCACGCACGCACGCACGCACGCACGCACACACTAAAGCTAGGATTCCATAAGCGCGAATGCGGATGCGGTAGGCGTATGCGTTTTTGGTGCGTGAAATACCGGCGTTGTTTGTTTCCGGCATAATATATGCGCTGGAGATACCGAAAGGGAAATATGTCTGCGACAACGCGCGTGCGTAACGTACAGGAAACCCCTCTACATTTGACGCCAGTTTATGGAACACACACCGCCCCACCCCCACCCACGCGGGTGTGAGCGGCGAGCGTCTGAGATTGAGAATTGCTTCCTCATCCGCGTGTCGTTCCACCTCTGCATCCGCGCATCGTTCCACCTCTGCATCAGCGCATATGCAATCACACATACTGCAGTTAATGATATTCAATTTTTACCGCATCCGCACCCTTACTTATGGAATCCTAGCTTTACCCGCATGGCAGGCGGGCATCAGGCGCGCATGTGTCTGGGAGCGATTTTTAACGAGTGCCGCTTCCTGCCGTGAGGGGAAATTCGCATTTCTTACGTATTCGCGAAAGAATTTCCCGTAATTTTCACGCAAGCACACACGTAGACAAGCAGCCGCAGTAACAGTAACAGCAACAGCAGCAGCAGCAGCAGCAGTAGTGGCAGTTTTTTATTGTTAAATGCACTGGTCCAGATTTTCCGTGAAAAGAATATTTCTTGTTCAAATTATTACTTGAGATTTACTATTGTTTTGTTGCATGGGAAAATTAATATTCCCCTCTCCAAGATGGTGAGCATTAACCCATGTCTAGAGAAAACCTCGCCACCATAAGAATCTGTGAAAGCCATTGTTCGGAAGGCGTGTGTCAAATAAGATGAAAATGATTGAAAGATGTTTGTCGTCATGGATCATGATACCGTACAAGAAAATCATTTTTTTTAAATAGACAATAGTCATCCTGCTTTACGCAGTGAACAATGGGCGGTCATAAGTTGGTTGGACGATAATTAAATTCCAACATTAATTTCGCGTTTACTAAAATGTTCGGAAGGTTTGGATTTTTTGGAAAGCAATAAGTTTTCGGGAACCAAATGGGATAACCAATTTATTTTGCAATTCCATATATTCATCATTTAGAATCTAAGCAATTTCAACATTTTTTCCCGTTGTAGCCTACATGACGTCGCGTTTACCAGAATAAATGCTAATACCACTTCCAATGCCTTAAGCCAAAATGCCTCGCTATCTGGCCTATATTCGCCTGTTTCCACTTTAGTATTCATGATATAGGTAGTTTTTCTAGGAACCCTGTCATGGACGACGCACTGGCGCTAGGATATAGCACAGTCATCATTGGAATGTAATTTTTATATTTTTAAGTTTTCGACCTGACCGAGGTTCGAGCCCAGGCAATTCTGCAGCACCTTTCGCCTAGCGTTTGAGAGCTGAGTAGTCTATCCACTGGCCCACCATCCAGAAGACAATAATCCTCTTTTAGCGGACCGGCAGCTGACATCACCGCCACCATCGCCGCGGCTACTGTTGACGCTGCTTCTTCTGCTGCTGCTGCTGCTGTGGCTACTACTACTACTACTACTACTACTACTACTACTACTACTACTACTACTACTACTACTACTACTACTACTACTACTACTACTACTGCTACTACTACTACTACTACTACTACTACTACTACTAATACTACTACTACTACTACTACTACTACTACTACTACTACTACTACTACTACTACTACTACTACTACTACTACTACTACTACTACTGCTACTACTATTACTACTACAGGCAAACACTGCACAAACTACAGACTGAAGTCGAAGCACTGGTTCATGCAGCTAATACCATCAGCAGAACAGCAGACCCTATTGCACAGATTGTCTTTTTATCTTATGCCCGCTCCGTCCTTGAGGCGATCACCAAAGGTAAGCTGCCACAACTTGAAGAAGCACTACAAACCATCAAATGCTTTCGGATAGCATTGCAGTCGATCCCCTCACACTGTGGAGTCCAAGGAAATGAGGAAGCAGATAAGATGGCAAAGGTGGGTGCAGAAGAGAATCAGACAGAAAACATGGTTACACAAACAGAGATAAAGACTATCATCAAGTCACTTTATAGAACACCTCAATCAGAAGATGCCTACCATCATCTCTCGAGGCCAGAGCAAGTGACCATTTTTCGTCTCAGAACTGGACACAACAGACTAAACCAACACATGTGCAGGCGGTTCCACCTTACGACATCGCCCGCTTGTCCTTGTGGAGAAGCAGAACAGACCACAGAGCACATACTTCAGTGTTGCATTACGTATCAGCTGCTGAGAGAAGAGATCTGGCCTTTGTCAACCTCATTTCTTGAGAAGCTGTATGGGCCTGTGGAAGAACTGCAGAAAACCACAGATTCCATCTTGAGAACGGCTCTCCAAGTGTGATACCAGCGATCGAAAAGAAGAAGAAGATTACTACTACTACTACTACTACTACTACTACTACTACTACTACTACTACTACTACTACTACTACTTTTTTCTTTTTTTTATGGTAGCAGGATCGTGTGGAAATCCATAGTACCCAAACATATACTGACTGAAAAAGAACATTAAACAAAGAAGAACTCAATAGAAAACAGCTATCGTATCAGTCACATGTATAAATAAGTAATAAATATTTGCAGTTCAATTATTTAATTTCTTTAAAATTCTATGCATCATCTAGCTAGGCAATGTCTTAACTCTTTCAACACGAAATGTAATCACACCAAAATACTTTAATTTTATAAAAATTCTGCTATGTATTTTCAAACCAACCCGACTTAGAGCTGTTGCTGCGTAGACAACAACATATAGCCGTCAAATTAGTTTCAAATTACACAATAGCTTTCCTGTACCGATGTTTGAAATTAATATTATGTGAACCGAGGGTTCAAAGGGTTAACAAACAGTTCCATAAAAGATTTTATAAAATCATATATTACATCATCAAAAGTTCCAGCCATTAAGCGCAACAGCATAACTTTAAAAATCCAGACGTTCAGAAATCAGACACTTATTTGAGAATTAGAGCACTGAAATTTAACTCTCAAAATTACTTTGTATTCATATGACGGCAATGTATATGTGCAAAACAAGTTTGCCACAAGCTTGTTGCTGTCCATAAGAGCAACGACTTGCAGCAACACCGCCTCCAAAACACGCGCCCGTCATTGTTCTACTGACTCTACTGTATTAATAAATATTGGCAGCAGTGTAATAACGGTCATAACATAAACACACGGTTCAAGCGTAAGCCTATAAGTATTAGGAACAAACCAATTAAGGCCCAGAGGATGATTTATAAGAAGGCAAATACTAGAATATCTGCAATGTGTTTAGCGACACGGTAATATTGCATAGTGTGGTAAATGTGAGTTGAAAATTAACAAATCACTTTACTTGCACGATCGTTTTCCAGAATTAACCCGGAACAAACGCGCTTATTGTGTATTTGGCTATGTTTACAAACATTGTCAGTATAAAGCGGCTCAAATGAATGTTTAAATATTTTATGGGATTCTAAATTTATTTGCAAATGGATTTTCGAAAATTACCCCGGAACAAGGGCTAATAGTAGCTACATTTGGATATAGAGTCACTTTTCGCATTGTAAAACCAACGAATATTATAGTTGCGTATATTACCACCTGCCACTTGTAGGACACGCCTTAACCCTTGCAGCCCCAAGCGCCCAGGTATGTTAATTTCAAATTAATCATAGTTATAGACTGTTAGGTATCTTGAAATCAATTTAATGTGATACAGCAACAGTTTCTACGTTACCAAATCCACAAATAACCACAACAATACATCTTACATGTAATTAATTGTAGAGAACCGGTTAACATGTAGTCATCAGAAAATGCTCCTAGACGTAACATTATTAAATTCGTTGGCAGAACTTCAACTATGTTGTTCCCGCACTACATATCTTTGAATTTCTCCAAACTCCTTTCTTTCGTAGCCCTGTGCAATTCGCCTTGAAGGCAATGCATTAAAAGGGTACGAAAAATCGGTGTCAGGGAAATTAAATGGGTTGACCTGACAGGATTCAGCACCTGTGCACATCGGTATTTCCAAACTGTCCATATACCTATCATGATAAGACAGATTACGACCCCATGTGTCTGGCTGGTTAGATGCCGCTTTATAGATTTAGGATCCCTAAACAAACTCATTTCTGCTTTTAGATTTAAAGAATGAATATCAAATTTTACTGCAATTGTTTCCACAAATTTCGAGAATTCAATAATTTCCAGACAATTAATGAACAAGTGGACACATGTCTCTTCCTCGTTTTTACAGAGAGGACATAGATTACTATTTGCAATTCGACATTTCTGTAATAAATGGCCAACCCAAAGTCTGCGATGAATGAGCCGCCATGCTACATCACAGGCCCTATGTGGTATAAATGGCAAGTGTAAATGCTTCCACACATTATTCCAGTCAGAGGGTTTATAATTGGTATTATTCCATGCACCAATTGCTCTGGGCATTTTGGCGTGTCTACACATTAAGATACTATACCAATCATGAGAACGCATATGGCATTTGAATTCTTCTCCATCGTAATGCAACACTGGTGGAGAAATTTCCTCCTTGTAAACAGCATTTGGTAGTGTGAGCCAGTCGATGGGAACAGCTTTCTTTAATTGTCCTAACAGACGATGGCCATCAATACTCCTTAATGCATATTTTTCTGATATTGTTTGCCCTGAAATCCACGAACGTGTATCTGAGTTGATTAAATCGGACAATCTGTGAACACCTTTACTAGCTAATGATGGGAAGTAAAGGCCTTTATTTCGTATCTGAATTTTGCCGTTTCCCCATAGTCTCTGGTCCAGCACACTTTCCCATTCTAACGGTGATGGCGTTACCTTAGTAAACATGTTCAATGCTTGGCGTTGCTCATTGAAGACATCTGGTATCTTCATGACGTTTGGAGGTGGTGTTTTTGAAAGGAATATACACTCTGTGGAATAAGGGCCAAAATACCTTTACAATAATGTTCGTGAAACAATGGCCCAAGGTGAATTGGAATATATCAAATCATGCAGAAATTTAAGTTTTAATGACGCACATTTTGTTTGAATGTGTACCAAGTCCAATTATGTCCATGGCACCTGTTAATCCAAGGACCAAGAAATAGGCCAACAGATTTATCTCGATTGACCTTTAGTCCAGAAGCTTTTTGAAACACACTTAATATTTTATCTAAGCTACCAAAATCGCTGTCATGTCCAACAAACACTGTAGTATCATCTGAATACTGGGATACCGTTAATGGTCTCGCAATACCATGTATGGATATCCCCTTAAACGTAGGGTCTTCCCTCAGTGTTGATTCCAATGATTCCATGGCTATGACAAATAACAAGGGTGACAGAGAACAACCTTGCCGTACACCGCCTGCTAGTATCACAGCATTAGTCAGACAATTGTTTAAAAGATATCTGCTGTTAATTCCAGTATACAGAATCCGGACTCATTTAATAAAATGTACTCCATAATGTATGTGCTCTAGGGATTTAAGCAGAAACTGCCATTCTTGCCGATCAAATGCCTTTTCATTGTCAAGTCCAATCACAGCTGTTGGGATGCTGTCTTTTTCAACCAAGCTAATTACATCCCTTATGAGAAAGGCATTAGTTAGAATACTTCTACCCGGAATACCACAAGTTTGGTCAGGATCAATTACTTGGTCCAATACTCTACTTAATCGCAATGATAATGTTCGTGATATGATCTTATAATCGCTGCAAAGTAGAGATATGGGTCTATAGTTTTTCAAATCATCCCTGACCCCTTTTTTGTACAGAATTCGGACATATGCTTGGGACATAGATGGAGGTAGATGTCAGTTTTCATAGATATCATTCACAACTTGAAGGAATGATGGACCTAACACATGCCAAAAACTGCCCTGTAGGTGGGGCTTAGAATACACCTTCCGTATCCTCTGCGTGTCGTAAGAGGCGACTAAAGGAGGTAAGGGTGAGGTAACCCTGACAGAAACCTCGAGTGCTGAAGACGGAGGTTCCAGGCCGCATGGCGCACTCTAATAAACCATGGATCCACGCACTTAACGCTTATGATCATGTCGATAGTCACTTACAGGACTGGCGGTATGATCAGCGAACGAAAAGAAGAAGAAGAAGAACACATGCCAAAATGCACGATAGAATTCCACTGTTAGTCCATCACAGCCAGGAGATTTTCCTGCACTCATTCCTTGCAATGACTCTGTTAATTCACTAAGAGAAATATGGCTGTCACAACGTTCACAGTCAGAATCTGTTGCCACATCATCACTGCCATCCGATGCATATAAGGATTAGTAGAAATGATAAACGGCATTCAGCATTTCCTCATTTGAATTAGCAACCAGACCGTCCTTTGTTTTCAGGTGTCTGGTGATTTTTTCAATACCCCTTGGTTTTTCTAAGTTGCTGAAAAATTGTGTAGGCTTTTCACCTTCTGCATGCATTTGAGCCCGTGATCTTACTTTGGCTGCCTCAAGCATATATTGATCTAATTCATTAATATCATGCTTTATCTTGACTAGCAGATCATTGTACCTTTGATCACCATTGTTTACTTTACAAGATATCCTAAATAAAAATTTGTCAAATGCCTTCCTACGTTTCCGCCTATCTCTTGCTTTTTTAAGTGTAAACCTCTTGGAAATATGAGCCAAGCCAGATTTACCTTCCTCCCACCACAGGGCTAAATTCTCATATAAATCCTTCATTCGAAGCCAATACTGCCAAAAACTTTGGACATGATGATGATAGTTAGTATCATACAATAGTGAATTATTAAATTTCCAGAAGCCACTTCCTTGTTTGATCCAGCTAGCATTATTTAAAGTAACACACCATATTGTGATCAGAAAATGCTACAGGAAATACGCTTGTTTGGCTAAGATTGCCCTTAAGTGACTGCTGTAAATAAATTCTATCTAATCTTGATGCTATGCGTCCATCAGACGAGAACCAAGTAAATTGCCTGTCGTGAGGGTTTGTCAAGCGATAGTTGTCAAATAAATGTTCTCTGTCACAAACATGTTTTAATTCAACGTGTGACGTATCATTATATACAGATTGCGATTTTCTGTCAATGTTTGAATCTAAAACACAATTAAAATCACCTCCTAATATCAAATTTTCAGATATATTGTCTTGAATAATGGCGGAGATATCATGGAAAAATGTATGACGTGAATCATGTGAAACAGGCGCATAAACACACATTATAGTCAAGCTAAAGTCAAAGATATCAACTGTTACATTGACCCAACGTCCATTTGTATCTGATGACGATGCTAACACATTAACAGATTTAAGACAGTGTGGAAGAATAAGAATAGCAACCCATGCACTGTTATCGCACGCTACTGCGTAAAACAACTGACCCTTAAAAACTGTTTAAATGAATCAAAGATTTCATGATCTTTAATCTTCGTTTCCTGAAGCAAAGCTATATCGATCTTTTTGTCCTCAAGCACTTCCAACAAACATCTCTGTTTTAGTTCAGTATTTAGGCCTTTGCAATTTATCGTGCAAATGAGCATAAATAGTTGAATAGTATACAGGACTGCCATTGTTAATTTAACTGGATTTACTTTTCTTACTAGGCTTGCTTCGTTTTTGGCCCATTTACCCAGCTTACTATTAAAATCATGATTTTTCAAATCAACTACTTCTAAATGTTTGTATTTAGAAATAGCGGAATCGCATCTTAGATGCCTATAGTCTACTCCTTTCGCTGTTACATAAGGCACCAACACGTTACCATCTTCTGAACGAAAGAAAACCATTTCCTTTGCTGTCTGTGAGCATTGCGTCTGCACAGAATAGTCTGACCCAGCAGTAGACATATTATCATCATCAATATCATTTTCCTCGACATCAGATTCTGAACTAGACAATTCTTCCTTGTGACGCTTAAGGCTAGCACAAACATCAGTGACATGCGTATCAACGTTATCTTTTGCAGATGTTTTGCCATCCAGATTAATACTTCTAGGAGTCTTATTATCTAGGTCCGTAATCTGAGTTGATGGGAAAGGACTTAATGGAAAGTCATCATCGTCATCTGTCATCTGGGACCTGAATGTAGTTTGTCGCGGTAACAAAGGGAATTCGCTTTCATCCAGAGTGTCATCATGATCGCCTTGACTTGCCTTCGCATCCGTATCTTGTATTGTTCTCTCTGGAGTTAAGCTAATACCTTCCTCAATAACGTCAATTTCGTCCACATTCTCCACTACGACGGGGTTCACTGTAACTACACTCTCTTCTGAATGAGTTTCAACAACAACTGTAACAATTTGAGCAGGGAGTGAGTTAACTCGCTCAATTTGATGTTAAGTACGCGATGCCACATAGCTACTGTGTGTATCTTGCTTAGGCGTCTGCGTGATGTTGGGACATGGCCACTTGAAATGTTCTGTTGAACCACAAACTAAGCATTTGTTTTTTTGGGGACAATCTCCCGCCAGATGACCAGTGCTGGAACAAATCCTGCACCCCTTCACTTGACCTCTGTACCACAGTGGAAGGATAAAAATACCGTATATAGACAACTTTTAGGCAGAGGCTTGTCTACCTTCTCAAAGTATACTCTTCTAATACCATTTTCCAAGGTGTTATCAAAACGGTAATTCTCTCACTCAATTTTCAATACTTGCCCATAATGGCTAAGTTCGCTTGACAAACGCTCATTCGGGATTTCAAGAGGAACTTTTATCTTTACCATTAATTTATCCGAGTCAATCTCCTCGATGTTACATATTTCTCCAGCTATAACAAGATCGCTCTCCAATAGCTTATCATTTGACTCTTGGGTGCTTACTGTCACAGTCCATATATTGCGGGTCACGTTAATCAGGCCCTTTAATACTTAGGACCAGTGCCAATCGTGTTCTTCAAGCCATTATACACATCAATAGCTGAAACGCCCCACCCTTTTCTGATAATTTTAAGACTAAGCATACGCTTATATTCGGATGACATTTTTAGTTTAGCGGTGTGAACATTGTGACATTTACCGTTGATAATAAGACGTCTTTGGCTAATTAACGGGTATAATTGACCAAAGGGCGACGCCGCGGCTACTGCGTGATATTCAGTATTCTAATGCAGCTTTTAAACCCTGCAGAAAGCCCGAGTTGTATAGGGCCACAAAGCGCGAAGCTCAATAGAAAGCGCCGGTGTAGCCACGCGATCGAAGAGACGGGAATAATTGCTAGCGTGCCAACGGTAAATGAGGCTTTACATAACTAGCCTGCGCAATTAATCACCATCAACTAAACGTGGACAATGTACAACTACGGTATGAAGACAGGACGCCGACAAGACAATGGCTATCAGAGCCAAATCAAAAGTAAATGGCAGGAAAACTTCGCAACAAAATGCGACCTCCTACAACAAAATTTCAAGAAATCAAAACAGCAAAACCAACGTATATACATTTATAAGGAAGCATGACAAAAAATAAATCATATATGCGTAGTAGGAATCGTCTTAAATCGACGTAATATAGCAGAGCCAAATCAATACGACTTCTATGACTACTACTACTACTACTACTACTACTACTACTACTACTACTACTACTACTACTACTACTACTACTACTATTACTACTACTACTACTACCACTACTTACTGCTGCTGCTGCTGCTGCTGCTACTACTACTACTACTACTACTACTACTACTACTACTACTACTACTACTACTACTACTACTACTACTACTACTACTACTACTACTACTACTACTACTACTACTACTACTACTACTACTACTACTACTACTACTACTACTACTACTACTACTACTACTACTACTACTACTACTACTACTACTACTACTACTACTTACTGATGCTGCTACTACTACTACTACTACTACTACTACTACTACTACTACTACTACTACTACTACTACTACTACTACTACTACTACTACTACTACTACTACTACACAGTGTGTTATAGTTTTCCACTGAAGGCTGCTTGATTCCCTTGTGTTGCGTGAGGCTCACGTGACGCACATGTGACACTCGCATTCTGTCTGCTCTGTCCTTAACGGAGAACCAGTGATTGCCGCCTGGCGGGCCGTACTATGGTTACCACGACTGACAGCGGTATGAATGCACATGCTTGGAAAAGTTAAAGGGATGATTTGCCTCTCATGCGTATGCACCGAGCCACTGCGAGTACCCCGGGTGGGATGGGCGGTGGGGGAGTCGTAGAAGACAGGTTTTCTCAAAAGACTGGGCATGGACACGTTCGCATGATGCCATTGACTGGGAGGATCTTTTTGCACTGAAAATACCATTTCTGCACGGCTTCCTGCTCGAATCAGAGCTGCTACTCACAATGCCACCACGTATATTTAGTATTGATGGAAAGCTGACGGTATCCACTTTTTAGAAATCGTCTCCATGAAGTTATTCCCCTTCTAACTGTGCTCGTGTTCGCGTCCCCGTATGAAGAACCTTTGACGAGACATGCCTTGGAATTGTACTTTTACCGCACGACCTACGAAAGGGTATGGCTGGCTTATAAATTTGTCCAACACTTCCTCCTGCTCTGACACTTCATGGACGCGTCAGCGAATAGTTCTTCTGCTCCCATTTAGCAGAAACTTACGAATTTTTTCCGCCTGAAACTCTACAATATTATTATCTCCGGCCACCAAGGACTTATTCACTGTGTGGCGTTAGGCTTGAGATATACCTACCAAGGCTGGTTCAAATCCCATTAACGTCCACAATTGTGGAACCTAGACCCCATGTGACAGACTCTTTTCTCCTTGTGAACTGTGTTAAATCTTAAATACACTAACATCCGCAGCTTTCTAATACTTTACAGACTTAACGCTATTGAAATTTTGTTCCCGATCCTTGACATCGAGTAAAGTCTCATGTTTTCTTTTTCTTTCTTTTTACAGCAACCAGCTTTTACATTAGGTTATTCGAAGAGATCGCCCCCGTTAGACGCCAAATCCGTACAGTGATCTCGTGTTCCACTCGACGTGAAGATATACATTGGCGTAGCAAGCAGTGTCACCTTTCTGATAGTTACTAGGACGTCCGTCCGCTTTAGACACCAAATTCTCGGGGTGTGTCCTACGACATCTGCCCAGCATGAATAAATATAATGACGCAGCGATCAGGGATGCCTCTTTCTGCCACAAACGAATCTCCCTTAGAAGACTAGACCCATTGCACCACACTTCGCTTGGAACTCTCTAAATTGAAAGTCACCAGCGGACATTTAATTGCCTTCTGCCGGTAGCTCCAGCCAAGGACAGAGATGACTGCTGCATGTCTCAGACACTGCAATCCAAGCTCATTCTAGCAAGCCTGAGGGCCGCTTTTGAGTAGCCAATAGTGTGGACTAAGGAAACCTGAACCTCCGGTTCACTGCATTCCTCGGTTCGTCTCTTTCCATTCTTCCCTCGAGTGCCACCTCCACCGCGCCTGCTGCAAATGATCTCAATGCTGTGCCTGATTCTCGCTGCTGAGACCACACCCCGCAGATGTATTCCCGTCTGGAACCACGCCTATTTCACGAACCTAGCTTTTACCAGGTCCTGTGAGTCCTTCCCCTTTTCATTTCTACTACATTAGAGAAGATGTTGCCATTTAAACATCGCAACAGCCACTGGTTACGCAACTCTACAGGTATTAATGAAGTCATATAGACGTCGGCTCACTCGAATCTATTTTTTAGTCGACCGCGATTTCCTCAGACAGCTGTTGCTTTAGTCTGCTGCAGTGACTAGACTCTAAAGAGTATTTCCTCTTAATTACATGAGTGAGAACCTGCATCTGAATCTCGGCCAGGTCGTTCTTGAATTCCGTCAAGTCTTTCTTGACGCTGCTAAAAATGGTCCTCATCTCCGAGGGGAAGGTTCGTGTGACTTTGGGAGGGTACAGGTTCTCACATAACCTAATCGATGATGTTCTTTTGCAGCCGATAATGGCCTTGACCACAAACCACTTCACTGTCTAAAACTACAGGCTCAAGTCTAAAGTTAAGTTAGGCTCACATAGAAGGACGTCCTCTGGACGACTGCAGAGAACATCGGATCAACCAGGCAGCACCCACTAAATGTCGAAGCGAGGACTTTCCCTCCTCCATCCCACCCCCAACACAACAAAGTAAAAGTGCAAGTCCAGTTTCTAAGTGGACGATAGCAAACTTAGAAAACAAACTAGTACCAATGGCTTTCTCGACTGATTAACACCTTATATAGAGGAATAATGATGATAGTGACCGCTAGCAATTTACTGGTTGCAGGGAGAATTTCTTTTGTCTCTCCCCTAACCCGTAACCCCTTCCTCTTTCCCGTCCCCTGATAAGTTAATGCCTGAGAGACAGCTATGTGCCACTGGAATACGCCCTTCTGCCTCCCGAGCGATGATTAATGTAGGGAAATGACGCTATATCCTATGACGAGGACACAAATTTCTCCTTTCTTCGCCTCGACTGCTCACTTTCCAGCCAACTGAAAATACCATGCACGAGGCTTATCTTCTTCTTAAAGTAGATCAAATATACTCGCCCTACCCATCTCTCTCTCTCTCCCTCTCTCTCTCTGTCTCTGTCTCTCTCTATCCCTCTCTCTCTCTCTCTCTCTCTCTCTCTCTCTCTCTCTCTCTCTGTCCCGTTTCCACCCCTCTGTCACGTTAGTTAAGGCAACCAGCGGCTCTCTCCATCCTTTATATGCGTACCTATCCCCATACCATCTATCGCCACTTTCCATCCGCAAATACGCCTCCATCCTGTTTCCCTGTTGATAACCCGATCCCTGAGGATCCACGCCGACCAATGAGAGAACACGTCGAACCGACACCAAAGACACCAACCATCCACTCACACCGGCTCCACGACCATGACGGCTTGTGCCCCTCACACCAGCATGACGACCATGAATGATGGCGAAGAAGAGCCCAGCGCATCCCTTTACTAGGATGGCCTGATCAGCAGAAGGCATGTCGGAAATTCTCGACTGGACCCGTATGCCTCCAAGGAGATGGCTGGCTGCTCCGGCTAGCAATTATTTGTTGCGGGGTTCCATAGAGACGCGCATGGGCAGGGTTGTTTTGATTTAATCAAATCGATTAAATCATATGATTAAATCAACGATCAAATCAGGCTGAAAAAAATCACCTTTTTTTATTTTTTCGATTTTTTTCGATTTTTTTCTCCTCAACTCATCTCATGTCTAAAGATTTTTTTTGATTTGTTAAAAGTTTTTGTAGCTATATTGTTTCAGATGGTTAATATGCCTGGTTATACAATATCATGCTAATATAAGAACTAAGAAGCTTTATTTCTATCAGTACAGTTAGTGGAAACTTTCCTTAGTTGTTATTTGATGCGTAAACACAGCACAGATCAATACTATTTCTAAACGTTATGTGGATATTATTTTTAACTGACTTGACGTTGACTGCTGCCAGCCACTAGACAATAATTTCACTAGACAATAATAACTTTAGACCAGCTGAATATGTTCAAACTAATTTGACCGAGAGTTATTTTCGACTACATTCGGTTAAATTGTATTCAAAATATGTTATACCATGTCCATATTATACTATGTCCAGAGTTATAGAGCCTTATACAAATTTTATCCACAAAGTATTAAAACAGATAAAATGTAGCCCATCAAGTGTAGACAAAGCATGGTTAACATTTCACATCTAATTTGACTTGGAGGTGTTGCTCCCAAGCACAGTAACGTTTCCTGTTCTAAGCAGTTTCCGAAAATGCACCGCTTACCTGCATGATTGGCCTAACATTGAGATGCACAACCTTCTATAATCTGGTTAAATGGCCGATCGTTCCATGCCAATCATATAAAGGGAACTATCAACAATTGCTAGATATTGGATGTATATACTTTGCAGACAATCTATGAGAAAATGGACAGAAATACAATAATTTCACCAACAAGCGAATGTCTGTATTTACTCCCAGGAATGCATTAGATGCACCCTGTGAGCATACAGGCATAAGTATTTTCACGGGAAGGACCCCGGACCCCATTTTTTTCCAGGGCTACAACCCCCCGTGCACACTCCCTGTTTATTTGTCCTGCGGCCCACAATACTTCAGTCCAACCTTGCATGGAACTATGCTGTTGGTGTGATTGGTTTGTACTATCTAGATGTTTAGGAATAGTCCACATCAAAAAGCCATAGATTTTCAAAATATTTCCATACTTTTACATCGTTTAGACAGTATTTTCACGGGAAGGACCCCGGACCCCATTTGTTTCAGGGGTACAAACTCCCGTGCACACTCCCTGTTTATTTGTCCTGCGGTCCACAATACTTCAGTCCAACCTTGCTATTGAACTATGCTGTTGGTGTGATTGGTTTGTACTATCTAGATGTTTAGGAATAGTCCACATCAAAAAGCCATAGATTTTCAAAATAATTCCATTCTTTTACATCGTTTAGACTTAGATTATTTTATGGCTGGTTTGCATTCAGATTTTACTTATTACACATTTCTCCATGCGGCATTTACATCAACAAGGGTTTATCCGATTTGATTAAACTTCACAGATTTTTATAGGATGTTTAGGACTAGCCCACATGAAAAAGAAATTGATTTTTAAATCGATATTTTTCTGCATTTGAACGTAGACAACTGTATGCTTTCAGGTTAACGATTTTTGCTGCGAGATTTATAGCGTTCGGACTTTGATAATTTCATGGCTGATTTGCATCCGGTTTATATGCATTGAGCTGTGGTTAAGACTCATTCGAACGGCATTTACATCAACGAGGGGATATCCGATTTGATTAAAACTGTATTCATTTATTCTATATGATGCTTAGACCTAGCCCGCATCGAAAGAAAATTGATTTTCTAAATTTTTTAATTCTTTTTCAGCCTTTTAACTTCGATTATTTTATGGCGGCTTTGCATCCAAGTTAAGTTTTTTCAAATGCCAATTTAGTGAGCAAGCGTTTATGCGATTTGATTACAACGTGATGATTGCATCTAGTCTGCATGATAAAGAACTAGATTTTACAATATCCAGGTTTTCGGTAAAAATTTTGCTGTCATGGATTAACTGAGATTGTTCGAATGTATTGTGATCCTTATTCAAAAGTGACTTAATTATTTTCCATGTTTCGCGAATGTCATGTTTTGCATGTTCAAATTTGTCTTTGTAGTGCATTTTCTTTTGTCAACCAAGGTTTAGTAGGGTTTGTTTTAAGGTTTCTTATTTCTTTTAGTGGAAATGAATTTTTATATGGACTCATGCATAGGTTTTGGATGTGTTGTATGCATTTTCACATGTTCTTGAGCTGTTACATCATTCCAGTTTGTTTGTGTTATTTTTTCATCTAAAGTGTTCAGTGTTTTTAAAGCTAAAGTCTCTACTCTTACTTCTCTCGATTGCAAATGGTTTTTGTTTCTGTTTTTGTATATTTCTCAAAGTCGAAAATGGGTAAATCAGAGATATCAGCTATAAATATTCCAGCTTCTATTTTGTTAGCAGTGCTTTGTTTCATGAGGTCGATGTTGGAATCACCCATAATGTAGCCTAGTTTGTTTTCATTCTGAACTGTTCCTAAAAGTTGATTGAGTGATTTGATGATTTTTTTAATTATCCGTATCAGGTGGCCTATACACTACACCAATTATTCTATTTTTACCATTAATTATCAGAATCTCAATGAAAATTGTTTCTATATAATCCTCAGTCATTGACACGTCTTTGCGCTCAGAATACTGAATATTTTGTTTATGTAGATTCCTACATCACCTTCAGTTTTAGTTGCTCTATGTTTTTTCCATGAAAGCGTAATCATTTCTGTTAATTAACTTTATAGGTGAGTTCTGTTTGCTGCCATGTCTCAGTAATTCCGATAAGTTCAAGCTGGTGTGTACTCGTATCTAAAAGGTTGTTCATCACGTCGATGTTCTCATAAATCGACCGGGTATTGAAGTGAATTAGAGAGAGGGAAGGTGAATCCTTAGATTGTAATTGATGTTTATTCAAATCTGTTTGCGGTGTATAATCACAAATAGGTCTCCTTCACTATCCGTGCCGCATGATGTGTTGAATTTAAATGTGTTGATAATGGGATTCTGCAATTGCATATATTGCAACAGTTAGTTGTTGTATGGACATAGGATAGTAAGAATAAAGTCGGTGGCGTCTATGTAGTGATTGTATGTGAAGATTTGCTGATTGCAGTTAATACACCGCCATGGTTTAGTATCCGTTTCCAGCCGAGTATAATGTTTGAGGTTTAATTTTGAGCAACTTAGGTGAATCAAGTAATCTCAGAGATCACAATGCAGGGCCTTTTGGTTAGGTCTAACAGGTTTTTTGACATGATGAGCAGGGGAATTTTATGGGCATTAGCTAAATTAACTGAAATGTCTTGGAATGTAATTGGATTTGGGTTTGTGACTGAAGGGGCTATATGCGTATAATTGTTAAATACTGAGACGGTGACACACAGTTAACTAAGAGGAGAAATTTCAATAATGTGTCGGGATTAGTGCGCGCTTGGGCGAGTTATTGGAATACCGTCGATCAGGGGAATGGTAATGGCACAGTTTGGTTTAAATCATGCATTTCATATCATTTCTAGGTTAATGGGTTGGCGACTGTTAGGATTTAGGGTGGCTGGGTTCATTATGATTAGATTACTTACATATGTTCCAGTTGTTCAACAATAGTACAGTTAGGATCAAACTTAGTTGACATCTACAACATAATTGGTAGATATATGTAATGTGCTACACGTGGGAAGTGAGCTGAAATTGAGATATTTTGATTCACAAGGAATAAATAAGATGGTAACAAGTCGTGCGACTGATTAGTTTAAGTCTTTCGCCTATGAATTTCATGTTTCTTAATTTCAGGGCTCTTATACAGGAAGGCTGGTGCATATTTTAAAGTTAATATGAATGGAAGCCATTATTGCTATATCCAGCAACAGCTTTCAGTTTTTCAATTCCAAAATATTCAGAGTATATGCTTTACCTTGTAAGGAATTTCCCTTTTCAAGGATTTGTCGCGGGAATGATTAATACAATACAATACATACATATGCCGAGCAGGCGCGACCTGAAAGAGCATGGTAATTAGTTAACAAGAATATGTCAGTATAGTTAACAAGAATATGTCAGTATAGTTAACAAGAATAAAATAGTTTCAAGCTGTACATGCAGATTAGATTAATAGTGTACATGTCATGTGACATGCTGTTGCACTGATTGGGCTATTGATCCTGCTCATACGCCATGCACATATATAGTGAGCTAAGTTGGCCAGGAACGCTTAATTGATGACGGACTAAGAGTTGCTGTGCGAATTGTATGTCTTTATTATTTAATAAATATGTTGTGGAATATTTTGAAACTAATTTGACTGGGTAGTCAGACAGTTCAGCGATCGGTCGATTCCAACACGGGCGAAGTGTGGGGGGAGCTTAGTTAAAGATCGGCCAGGCATAGCTAAAACTAGATTCCTCCATTGGGAGAAAGTTAGCTTACCTTAGCATTACATATTCTGTTCACTACGAGGCAGCAGTAAAGTCCTTCTCAACAGGTCGATCTTGAACCACTAATCTGCGCTCATACCAGGTCTTCCCGCTGTATCTGATCTTTGTGCCTGCCATCCTTCTCCATTGATATTCGCTGGCCTTTCTCTCCAAGCGGTGCCCATCAAAGAGCTGTGTGCGGAAGGCACTTCCTGTGCATCGGCAAAATGTGTTCAAGCTCTCGTTACCCTTCAGCTTGACCTCGTCCATAATACTGTCGATATAAGATCTTTTGGAACACTCCGTTATTGCCAACATCTTGTTCTCACCTAACCCTCTGGATTTTTCCACCCCATTAGGCCTCAACACTGTGTAGTATGTAATTGATCCTTTTTCCAGGTTTCTTTTTCCATTTTCTAGGTTTATGCTGCATAGAATCACACAGATCTAAAAAATGAATCGGTATCTCGAGCTTTGCCCTCGTGCATATTAATTTCGATATCCAGATGATGGTGAGTTTGTGAATGTGACCATCAATAATCTGCTGCTCAATTACCTCACGACCTCGGCATCTGCTGAATGTGGATAATGATTCGCAGCCAATCTCAGTCTACTTGAAGTCATGTCTCCTCAATGGACCTTTCCAGTTTTATCTATGCTCCGCTCATCACTATCTAAGCTCCACCCACACCTCACTCGTGTTGTGATCAATCGATCCCTGAACTCGCTGACTATCAGTTTCCAGAAAACTATACAGGTAAGCTGTTGAATATTTTGAAACTAATTTGACTGGCCAAAGGCAGCAACATCACTTCGTACAACAACGCTTAGTCCGTCTTCAATTATGCGTTCATGACTTACCTTTCTACGTCATGCACAATGTCATCAATTATGACGTCATCCTACATGTCACGTAGTTGATTATGACGTCATGTGGTGGATGGATAAACTGGAAAGGTCCAGTGGCTGGGTGGCTGGGTGTGTAGGCGGCTGGGTAGGTGGGTGGTGTCTGTTAATCACATGCAAATTTGGCAAATACATTGATATTATTATTAGCTATAAAAATCTTCAGTTTTGGGTCGAAAGGTCAAAAATCGAGGTCGCATGGCCACTTAGTTCACCAAATCTCGCCCCATCCTTTCATTTTTGGTGACTAGAAGTTTTATTAGTTCCAAGACAAAATATCAAATATCTTAGGTCACAGGGTCGCAATGTGAATACTGGAATACAACCTTTTGGCCATAACTCTGGAAAGCAAGACGATAGAACAACCAGATTTAGGACACGAATTCAGATTGCGACAGTTTCCGATTTCTTTGAGTTTGAGGTCAACATATCAACTATCTGGGTCATGGGTGTGACTAAGTGCATTGTCAAGACAGAGCGCAAGGGCGTGAGTCAGCATCTCCCTCGAGTGCACTCTAGTTAACAATAGTATCCATGCGCTGATTAACTCGTCAATTTCAAATACCATTAGATTAAATAGATAAATAGATAGATAGTGCATTTATATTGCGCTGAACTCCTTGCTATCGCATGCTCTAAGCGCTGTACAATTTAGCTAGCCACCGTCGCAATACGCGTACCAACCCTGGATCTTTCTTCTAGCGGAGATAGATGGAATGGATGACACAATGTTATTAATGATGACTCGTTTTTTTAACTCTAGTTAATCTTCTTAATTCTAGAGTTTACACATATAATTCCAAATTCTAGTCACGTGTCGCTTACCGATTCTAAACCTATTCTACTTAACCACAATCGATTCCTGAGAGAGAGGTATTATAATGAAACATAACGAAGTTAACCTTAAGTCGCCTACTTCTCTGTACCTGACCAGCCATCTAACAGCGGTCTGCTGTCCAAGTCTGTCCGGGTCGATAACTGTAACTCTCCCTAACTGACTGCCCTTAACTGTTAACTGTCCGTCCGCAACATTCGTCCACCCTTAAATATGATTCGTTCGTTTAACAAAGCTGTGTTTATGAGGCGATGACGTGTATGCACGTGAATGTGGCCTAAGAGTATAATTAACTAATGGTTATAGTTATGATAGTTATAGTCCGTTATTATTAACTTGGACTAATAACTGATTGTTCCATTGTGGGCGTGTCGATTAATAATCTATGCAAATATTTGTCTATTTATTGCTCTAAGGTTCGCGGCCTGTCAGTTCTAGTTTCTCACTTGTCACTGGGGTACCCATCATTGAGCGTGTTCCGTAGTAGTGTCGTCGCGTGTGCGTTTCTGGGCGTGGCTATCGTTAAGCGTATGCGTGCGTTCGTGCGTTCGTTCCTGATGCAGATGCGTCCGTCTGTGGGTGTGTCCCTATGCCAGTCCATTTGTGTTGGTATGTCCATGTGGGTATGTACCATACATACCTGTGGTGGTTATACTCTTAACAAATCAATAGTTATGTCTGTATCATCGTCTTCCTTCCTGCGAGCTTTTGTAATGTTGTCAAGTATGGAGTTCATCGCAAATTCGCATACATCAGAGAGGTGTTTGACAAAGCATGTCTAAGACGAGAAATCGATATGCTGAATGAACGAACGGCTGTGGCGTATACAGGGATATATTATCACGATTGTCTAGGAAAACAAGATTCCAGGCTCTCGCACACTATTAAAGGCGAGAATCATATTAATAGGAAATATGTGTTATCTGCTAGTTTATGCCAACATTAGACAACAATTGCTGCTTTCTTGAATATTCGTCTATGAAATATTTATTATATACTTCAAGAATGAAGTAGTCATATAATGGGAGTTCAAATATAGCCATTGCCGACGCCCATGCCCAGACAGAACAAGATCCGATCTCTGCTAAAAGGCCTTCACTCATAGTTCTGCTAGGGTATAGAAATAGCACCATAATATGTGGTTTATTCATTTGGAAGTGTGCGATATAATGAGAGTAAAATATCCCACCCAGTAGTAATATGGAATAAGGATAACTATGTCTGGGAGTCAGAGATACGTCAGTCCCTCTATCCCTTAGAATATCGGAAGTAAAATTACCACCTCTCTCTCTCTCTCTCTCTCTCTCTCAGAGCCACATGTCACTGGCTTCCACATCCCCTCTCTGTGCCTGGGGCACAGGCGTATAAGACCCCGTGTGGGATAAAAAATATACCATCTCTAAATGGATGAAACCAGTTTGGAGACAAACATCAATAAGTTGCAAGTTAGAGTACATGTGTTTTCCTATCACATCTGTACCTGTCAACCTCCCTGCCCACAATCATACAAATATGTGGGCAGAAATGTTATCACCATCATTTAAGACTTCCCATATACTTTGGCAAAGCTCCGTTAGGATAACATTGAACTAACATCCTCCATTGCAGGTTGGAGGGTGTTTGCATTTGACATATATAATCTGGTAATTCCATATTATTGTATAACCCCGCATAACTAGCTGTAGTTTATGGAAATTATATATTTTCCAAAATCTTTTTATGGGGTTGGAAGCGGGCATAAATAATTATTTTGGTCATGATAGGGCTTCTACTGAGGTTCATCTCGAAAGTGTGCCCATTTAACATCCAATATCATGATAACCTCTGTCCTGACGGACACATATCCAGTCACAGCTGTGTGCAAAATAGTAAGTAGAACCACTATAGCGGGAGCTTATGATTGCATTGTAAAATAAACTGAGTGAACCCATCGAGATAGATCTGTTTGTGATGAGCACTCCCCCTCTCATTATCGAAAATGATATCCAGACCATTGAGCATATGCACCATTTTCTTCATCCTACCACCAGCACAGATCCGCCACTCTAACGGCAGGAGAGTTGCTGTTTAAGTTAGTCTGTTTCCATTTAGTAGCTTTCCGGAGTTCTTCTCCATAGGACACCCTCCTGTATGTTAATGGCTTGTTCTGGACCAAAAAGAGGAAGGCACTGCATGAGCTTTCCTCTAGTGACGCCAACTCTATGAGCCACCCGAACTAGTATTGTGCCATCCTCCTCTATATATGTTAGGAAAGACGGTCAGTGGTTGTACAGCTTGCGGGGCTTGCCATCCTTCTTCACAACAGTAGAGCAGCGAGACTTCCAAGCCGATGAATGCTCGTGGTCAATAAAGCGGCAGACAGTGTAGCCAATTGCCACCAGGCCTAGCATGACACCACACTTCGCTCTTCTCGAAGATTATCTGCAGGTGTTTCAATATGGTCATTAGCAGGGTATCATGAGAGATTGGCGGAAGCGGGAGCACAGCTAGTTTTATGACGTGAAAGCTGAGATCAGCATCGAAGGCGTTAACATCCTTCAACGTGTCTCTTTACCCCAATCAGCGGCTCAACGATATACTACTTATTAACATCTTCGGCTCAATCCAGATGATCCTTAACAACATCCTTCAGATCCGTGAGTAGTTACCACATCATCACCACCCGTGGGATGGAGGGAGAATGTCTCCGCGTCTGCTTCATACTGCAGGGCGAAAGGCTTGCCATTGTTTTCCTTAACATTGGCGCCATCAAGCTCGGATACATCTATTTTATTGTAGGTGAAATAGGTTTACTTCAAGGAACCGTGACGTTCCAGCTCATACATACATGCCGATGCGTTACACCCACCTCCAGACATTACCATCTGTTTGGCATGTACCCCATTAACTAATAAACCAGCATCGATGGGCAATGTGATGTCCATTTAGAGTTTATGATGTTGTTACAGATAGATCTGTTACTATATATTATCAGTAATGACAGGGCTTTGCAGATATGATGCCCAACGACTGGCCCTCTATTCTCCCTGGAGGGATAACGGTGTTAAGCGACCAGAGCATAGTACAGTGACAGACTTGCCAACAAGAAGATGGGCGACTGCAACGGAAGAGCTGATATCAGCAGAATGCCAACATGGCAAGGACGCGAGATTCTCCTGCGGGATCGAGAGCTAGATGGCATACAGTTGGAGAGCAGGGTGGTGGTGCTGGAGGTGGTGCAGAAGCGCTAACACACGAATGCCAAACAATATCGGGTGTACTACGAGGGTGTGGTGGAGGTTGGTGGGTGGGTGGTTGGGGTCGAGGCGAAGTTCCAGATGCCACGGCCTCAAACGCTACTAGAGCAGGAGCTGGATCGTGAGTTTCTCATGGATGTATGCCAACACACAAACAAGCTTGCACGGTTCGACGGGCTAGCCCAGATGAACCCCACGATGACTCATCGGCAGATCCTACAGGTGATGCAGAGTTGGCGCCTGTTTAAGCCAAGACTATATCCATGTCTATCTGATTGGGAAAGCAGTCTGAACTCGCCACTGTCGGTGGGTGACATAGTCGCTATCCCAGTGAGTGGGGTGGCACGTGCTGCCAGTGTAATGGTCATTGGTCTGGCAGTTGGAGAGCACCAGTTCATGGGGAAGCTTAAGAAGCATGCTAAATATGTAACACTAGCACAGAGTATTCTGCTGTCTATTTACGAATCAGTCGGTAAACTTTTAGTGAATGAGAAAGTTAGTGACGATGAGTACCACCATGTTCTGAACCTGTAAACATACGAGAAATCCAAAGTGATCCAGCAGTTCCTCAAAGCCGGATTTCTTTTTTTTAATTACAAATCTACATGGCTGAGCTCGAACATTTAAATAATTTAACCACTGATATTTTACCACCTCATGCATACCTTACCGCTCTAGAGTGCTTTTTCACAAAATGAATTGAGACATTAAAGTGTTTAACGTCTTCAAATATTTTGAAACTAATTTGATTGAGGCAATTACGGCTTTCTGTCAAATTAATTCGACAAACTACCAGACTAATCAGGCCGAGTTCGTCATCTAGTAGCCTGCGCATATTGTACACTCGACGAAGAGACATACCAGTCCATGCAAGTGGAAACTTTTATAGAAGATCATTTGTCTCAAGCAAACATAAAAGACCTAAAACAATGGCACAGACTGCGATTCGAAGAGAACGTTATCTGGTGAGAGAGGTGGAGGGCCGCCAGCGGATGTCACTAAGGGAACCTTCGCCTCTTTTGAGATGTTGTCTATGTGAAAAGGGTATGTCACACTGGGAATTCACCGGTTCGCCACGCACAGAAAGTGGTAAGTAGTTCAACATATTCGCAGGGGTAAGGGGAATTTGATAAATGCCTTTGAGCCCCAATTCAGGAACCAGTAGTAGAGAGCCCTGAGCGTCCTCCAATGTTGGACCTTTGGGCACACGGCACGGGCGCTCTGGCAGTGCCGCCGGATGATGACAACAATGCCTCTGCCTCACGTGTCCTCCACCACTAAACATAGGAACACTGGGGTCTCGGGGTCTCGTAGCAAAGGAACAGGGCTTGGTAAGTTACAAAGAATTGCCGGCTGCATAATGAGGCAGTAGAACATTTGGTTCCAGTGTGCTCCAGTGTGTATTCATTCTCCTGAAGGTGTTATCTCTACAGTGAAGTCAGTAGCTCTGTCCAAACATGCCTTGACGTTGGGTGGACCCAACCTAGTCCAAGGGAGCGGTAGGGAGGAGAAGACTTCAGATTCTGACATATCGGGGCTGGGGGGGGGGGGAGAATCCATCACGTCGAGAGGCAGACAAAAGAAATCCAACGGTATAACAAGTGCATGCATTGTGTTAAGGATACTACTACTACTACTACTACTACTACTACTACTACTACTACTACTACTACTACTACTACTACTACTACTACTACTACTACTACTACTACTACTACTATTACTACTACTACTACTACTACTACTACTACTACTACTACCGCTACCGCTACCGCTACCGCTACCGCTACCGCTACCGCTACTACTACTACTACTACTACTACTACTACTACTACTACTACTACTAATAATAATAATAATAGTAATAATAATAATAATAATCTCATGTAAATGTCTGAACTATTGTCCAACAAAATAACTATTTCCGAAAATGAGGTCGATATGTAGAATACGTCTGCGGATGGTGGAAACACAAACGGTACCATCACCAAATGGCATTAAACGAACAATCACTGGGATCATTGGCACTGATATCACAGAATTTTTTATAAAGGAAGTACCGAATACTTGAGTGACCAGATTTGCAACATTTGAGTGAGCGGATTTCATGTTTACTAGCTTTCAAATGACAAGAAAATCAATGGTGGACTTATATCTAAAAGAATACCTGACTAGAAGCTTAACTTTTAGGATTTGAATCTAATAACGTTTGTCCCAATAGAGTAAGGACAAAATATCTGTTTCGAGCTGCTGATCTTCGATAAAGGAAGAAAACATACATCGGGCATGTCGTAAATGTCCCGTCAATTATGATCCGCAACAGGAGAGATATTAAAAACACCGTATTTATAGAGCACCTCCCTTTTAACCAACGAAAAACCATAGCTGGCAAAATTCCGCCCTATTAGGAGCGGGTTTTCTTAGGACACCAGAGGCAATAATGCATGCCAAGCAACAAGAGCTTGAAGTAAATGACTATCGGATACCGTTGGGCCAATGGAGTGAATTATTTCACACATGTTCGCTACTGCATTCTGGAATTTACGAAATTGACGAATCTGTGAACCGCTACAGAATCGTCTCAGAATTGACTAAATTATTGAAGAGGGAAGATTCTTCAGTCAGCGTGCATGGGAAACACACGTGTCATG
>CM067369.1:26873966-27013966 GCA_034401795.1 Chaetoderma sp. LZ-2023a | reverse complement strand
TTTAGCACATGATGATTTCATTCAGTATAAATTAAATTTAAAGAGCCCTAATTCAACATCACAACCACAGCTATTAAAATTTAATATATATATATGGAATGAAATCGTCACTTTCTAAGATTTATTTCCTTTCATTACACTGACGTACCACTCTAAAAGCGTATGGTTTTACACATTATATTTTCAAGCATTCCAGCGTGAATGTGAACCTGTGGCCAATCATGATCACTATAGGGCTAACCCTTTCAAGACGAAGCCGGCCAAAACCGGCCTCTGTAGTGGTATCGGGGAATGTTCATTTGCAGGCCAAGAAAAGACCGAACCAGTCATTCCAGTGCTAAATTTCCAAAAATAGTCTTCACTTGGCCTGCAAATGGATCTTCAATAAGTAAATATTCTAATTCTTTGAACAAATTTAATCACTATAGGATAAAAGCACGACTCACTATAACAAGTCATATATTGTACAATAGGTAATGTGTGTATTACTGTTAGAGATCAAAACGTACATTATACAGTATATGCAACAAACAAAATACAAACGCATAATAATAATAATAATAATAATAATAATAATAATAAGCGTTATTTATTGAGGGTAGCACTTCAAGTACACGGCCTGATCTAGCAGAGGCCCTCATTAACATATATACAAATTTTTATATATATATAATATGTACAAATTTATACATCTATGTACAGACAAGGAACTTAGGGAATCTATTTCTTATAATCATATAATATTCTGAATGTATTAAGAGTAATTTGAACAAAAGCTACTACTGATGCTTTCAACAGCAGCAAACTTTCAATCAAATTATCATTGATATATTCAGCATTGTAAAGTAAATTCCTTTCTTTTCTGCTGAAATGCTTTGGAAACAATGCAAGAAATAGAAATAACGATATTTTTATGTGCTAAAATATAGAAACTAATTCTCAATTTTGTAGACAAATACAGCTAAGCACATTATAACATACGATTATACATACATACAGAAACAATAGATTTAGTAAAATTATTATCATTACCCACGCCGTCGAATGTCTTAACCCTTTAGTGACTAAATTTGTCAGGAAAACCTCGATTAGGTCTATCTATTGTGAAATGTCCGTTTCCAGAACAAGACAATGCCATTCTTGGAAATTTACCACCGGAAAGACTGGAAATACATATTCATAAACAATGCACTGCATTTTATGTTACATACGTCGACTGGCTCATTCTACTTTAACCATTTAATGGGATAACTTTGTTAAAGAAATATCAAAATATTCGCTTATTGAATGTCCATTTGCAGGCCAAGAGCAGACTATTTGCTGACAATTTACCACTGGAATGATGAGCTCGGATATCGAGCTGGTCTCTCCAGTGAGACAATTTTTTTTTAAATAGCATGCTCTTGGCCTGCAAACGGGCATTCTGTAAGAACACTATGGCGGTCGGGTTTGTTCGGTTTCGCCATGAAGCGTTAAAGGTGTGGGATTCATCTGATATCATTGACTATATAACAATAGCTCTCCTAAATTGTCTAGGCAAATTATCTCGTCCATTTTAATTACCAGACTAAATCTATAGACAGGAACGTGTGAATTAATTAACATCTATGGCTCAAGTTGGGGTCAAGAATAATATATCTACATTAAATAATATCATGGCATTGCAATTCACCTTTCCAGAGTACCCACCGACCATATGACGTCATAATAAACTGACTGATGTTTACAATGACATCATAATGAATGACGTCATGAATGACGTCGATAAGTACGTCACGAACGCATATTTGAAGACGGTCTATGCGTTGTTGCACAAATTGTTTGCTTTTACTATTTAATAAATATTCTGTTGACTATTTTGAAAATAATTTGACTGGGCGCTGTTGCTGCCATGGGCAGCAACAGCACCCAGTCAAATTAGTTACAAATTATTCAACAGATTCCCTGTATAGTTTTCAGGAAATTGATAGCTAGGGCATTTGGGGATCGATCAATCCCAACATGGCGAAGTGTGGGTGGAGCGTAGCTAGTGATAGACGGGGCATAGTTAAAAATGGAAAGGTCCATTAATCGCTGAATTCCTGTTCTCTCAAAAGAAGACGGTATACTGTTGTTTTGTTGATCTTAAGCGAGCATTTGATACAGTATGCCGAACTGGGCTCTAGGGCAATCTCTTAAAGTTTAACATTTCTGGGAAATTTCCGTCGTATACGCTTAATAGTCCGTCAGGTTATACGAAGTGTATGTCTTTACCATTTAATAAACTTTCTGTTGAATCTTTTGAAATTATCTGCATAGTTTTCTGGAAATTGAGATTCATGGTGATCGCTCGATCGTAACAAGGGCAAAATATGGGTGGAGTTTAGCTAGAGATGGGCGGGGCATTGCTAAAACTGGATTCATCTATTGCCTTGTGGAGCCGTAGGATTATGGTTGTTCATGGCCGGTGAATCACTGACCACCTGTTTTGAAAGACGACCAGCTGTTAGACAGCATAGGTGAAGGCGCTTCAGGCCAGCAGGGGTGAGGGCGATTCATACCATTATAATGCCTGTAGTTATGGTGATAATAATGATATAACAGTGGTGATGATGATAAGAATGAAAAGATGCAATGAAAGACAATAAGGAAGTTAATAATTAAAAATATTTAAAATACCGCTATACACTGTATCACCATTTTAATTATACATGCGTGTGTACGAGCATGTGGTGTGCTAGTTACACTATCACCGCCTGCTCTATCCGCCACAGGCTTGAGTCCAAGTGCAGGTTATTGCATTTAAATGCAAATGCAAATGTTTGTAATTGACTCAAATGCAAATGCAAGTGCAAATGCAGCTTAGCGCCATTGCATTTAAATGCAAATGCAAATGTGTGCAAGTGTAAATGCAAATGCAAATGTATTTGCAAATGCATTTGAATATTTGGGCACACGTATGGTACTGAAATTCTGGAACAGAGTATGCATCTGTCATCTATGTATCAGTTGGTGAGTATCTTTTGGGAAAACATTTTGCAGACCAGAAGACTATTTTTGAATTTTTGCCAATGGAATGACTGATTCGCTTATTGAATCAGTCATTGCAGCATAAAGTTTTCAAAAATAGTCTTCTTTTATCTGCACATGCAACTTTACCATGAAAAAATAACACTCATTTCACCATTAAAGCATTGAATTTTCAGATTCCTAAATATTATGTTGACTATTTTGAAGGCTAATTTCATTCAGAGCCATTGCGCATATGGAAGCAACATGTGTCAGTCAAATTACTTTCAAAATAATTAATCAAATATCATGTTCAATATTTTGAAAGGAATTTGATTGATAGCTGCTACTGCACCTATGGCAGCAACAGTTTCCAGTCAAAATACATTCAAAATATGCAATATTTGTATGAATTTAACAAATATTCTGTTGAATATTTTCAAGATAATTTGATTGACATCTGTGGGTAAAGGTTTCCAGTAAAATTTGTTTCAAAATATGCATCAGATTATTCAAGACCTGGAGTAATTATGGGACACTTCAAGATTCAAATGTTTAAATGTTCTCTCTCTCTCCTTCCCTTCCTCCCTCCCTCCTTCCCTCCCTCCCTCCCTCCCTCCCTCTCTCTCTCTCTCTCTCTCTCGCTGACCAGCTTCCTCTCACATGGCTGAGTATCTGTGTATCTGCGAACCATAAAGTAACCCATGTCACACCGAATTATCAGCATCTATTATGTATTGATCGTGGTAAATGTCTATTTGTATCTCCAACAACATAACTTTTGAAGATTTACCACTGGAATAACTGACTCGATTACCACGCCAGTCATTTCAGTCACAAATTTTCAAATATCTGCTCTTGTACAGCAAATGTCCATGCAATAAGCCACTCTTGACAACTAAAGGATTAAGAGATTTCTGAATGAATGGAGTTAACAACCTTATATACTGAGCAAGTGGAGATATATTACTAAGATCACACTAATTACTTTGAAAGGATCTTGACAATTATAGAGCACTTGTTGAATATATTGTACAATCAAAAGTGCTCGAGTGACAACCTGTGTTTCGGGGCCAAAAGATTGTGGTTCTTTGCGACAGATGATTGCATGAATATTGTTCATTCTCCTGAAAATCAACATATTCAACAACGGTTAGTCCAATTGTTACATTAACCCTTTGGTAGCCAAACCGGTCAAAACCAGCCTTTGCCATGATCTTTAGAAAGACCCGTTTTCAGGCCATAGAAGAAAGTCACTGTGCCAATCAATCCAGGTGTCTTTTATGTAAGGAAGATTATTTTAGAAACAAATTAACTAAACCGTGTTGGCGTGTATATCAACTGACTTAGGTCAAACCAATTTCAAAATATGCATGATTTTACATTTGTATCTTGATGGCCGACAGCTACATGATAAGAAATTCAGAGTCAATAAGTACAAGAGAATTTAGTTTATAATTTCTAGCAACAGAAATGTCATTTGTATGATTTAAGAACTACTTTGGTTGAATATTTTGAAATTAATTTGACTTGGGGCTGGTGCTGTTATTTGCAGCAGCAGGTTCCAGCCAATTTTGAAGGAAATGCAAAATGAGAAACTAGTGTCTTTGAGAAATAGTGTCTCCGAGAAAAATTCAAATGCATTTGAAAACTCAAATGCAAATGCAAACCTTTTCATGCAAATGCAAGTGCAAATGGAAATACATGAGATTCAAATGCAAGTACAAATGCATCAGAAAATTCATAATTGCATTTAAATGCAAATGCAAGTGCAAATGCATTCAAATGCAAATGCATTCAAATGCAAATGCATTCAAATGCAAATGCATTTGCACTTGTACCCAAGCCTGATCCGCCATAATTTACATAATTACCAACGGCTTTTCCTCAACATGATATTTATTGCTTAGCCTGGGTGTAATAAAGATAACATATACAACTTTTAAACTCATTTAGGACCATAAAGATGTCGTCACATCCCAATGGATCTTTCAAGTGGTGGCTATACCCCGCCCTTCACTAGCTAATCTCTACACACATCTCGTGTTGAGATCGATCGATCCCTGAACTACCTGACTATCAATTTCCAGAAAACAATGCAGGTAAGCTGTTAAATATTTTGAAACTAATTTAACTGGGTGCTGTTTCTGTCTATGCAGCGATAGCGCCATGTCAAATTAGTTTCGGAACGTTCAACAGAATATTTAGTAAATCGCAAAGACATACAATTCGTACAACGTGTCGGTTAAAAACGGGATAAATCGAGTCATTCGTGCCATAATTAATTATGACGTCGTCCTACACGTTGCTTAGTTGATTATGGCTTCATATGACGTCAGATGATGGGTGGATAAAGTGGAAAGGTCCATTGCGGCATTGGGTGAGCTAACTGCTATAACTTTCGATAAATAATGTTTTATCATTCACCCGAGACTTTGCATCTCCGGAGTACTTTCGCTCCTATCATGCCTGTGTCTTCATAGCGAATATAATCGTTAACATATCCATCGAACATAGCTTCCCTTCAACGCGCACTGAGTGCAAATACCTCTGGTATAGTTTCCCTGCTGGAGATGCCATCCGCGTATATAGTTGAAGCAGCATATAACAACCTAAATGCGACGGCGGTGGCTTTTTGTTTTGTTTATCCACACAGGAGGCCTTCTGCACAGCATCCGGTGTCCTACTGAGACATTAAACCTAGTAAAACATATCTTTCTGGTATAGGATATGCGTGCGCAATCGGAAGTATTAGCACGCATAATGGGCCTATCATTTAACCGATATAGAACCCTAACTGTAGTGTCAATAGATCAAGGATACCGTCCTCTCACAAGACAGATGAATGTCGGATCAATATATAACTTGTATATTCCTTAAAGACAGTAGACTATGACAGTTGGCGCTAACTTAAATATTAATGTAACTCTCATATAAACACTATTACTACTCTATGACCGTACAATCTACAAGGGTATATATATATATATATATATATATATATATATATATATATATATATATATATATATATATATATATATATATATATATATATATATATATATATATATATATATATATATATATATATATATATATATATATATATATATATACACCTGTGCAAAAGTTAAGCACCAGCAAAAACAATAGAACGTAGAAACATGATGGTACAACTAGGCTGCCATACTTTTTGTCCCCGCGTTAGCTGACATAATTCCAAGTACGAAATGCACATGCATGCATGACTTCACGCCGCTTGATGTCCGTGCGTGGCGGGAAACAGCACACGTGTTCAGTTTTGTAAAAGTCCAGTTTGAGGTGTAGAACATTACATACAGATTTAGGCGACAAGATTAGGAATTTTGTGTTCATGACCGTGGTTTATTTGTACAGAGAGAATTAGCTCTTGATTGTGAACCGCTATGGCAAGACGAAGGTTAAGTGATCGTGTGAAATGGCAAATCATAGGCATGCATACCACTGGTATGTCATGCAGAGAGATTGGCAGACAGCTGAACATTAACCATACTGTAATCAGTCGTATGATTGCAAAACATGGGCAAACTAACGAGGTGAAGGACAGGCCTAGATCTGGAAGACCGAAGAAGACTACTGCCCGTGATGATCGAGCCCTAGTACGCCTTGTTAGGAGATCTCCATTCACCAACAGCAGAGTGCTCAGCCAGCAATGGGAAACGCGCAATAGAGTGTCAATGTCTACCGTCAAAAGGAGACTGTATGCTGCTGGCATGAAAGCTAGGAGACCTGTCAGACGTCCTCTCCTCACTGCACACCACAAAGAGGAGCGTCTGAGGTGGTGCAACGAAAGAATACACTGGAACATGATATCCTGGAGACGGGTACACTGGTCCGATGAAAGTCGGTTCCTGCTTCATGCCACAGATGGTCGAACTCGTGTATGGAGGTCCAGACGCACGGCGTACGACCAACGTAACATCATGGAAGAAGTTCCATTTGGTGGAGGTTCCGTTATGATATGGGGGTGCATCTCATTTGATTGTAAGCTGGATCTGTTGACTGTACCTGGAACACTAAATGGACAAAGATATCAAGATTCCATACTGGATAGAGTTGTGGTCCCTCATTTTGTAAATCATGCACCTGGAACCCACCCTATATTCATGGATGACAACGCCCGACCACATCGTGCTAGAGCTGTGCATGAATACCTCCGCCAGAATGCCATCGAAACCCTACCATGGCCAGCAAGGAGCCCTGACATGAACCCTATTGAGCATATCTGGGACATTCTGGGAAACATGGTGAGAAGGAGGGATCCTCCTGTGCAGAACCTACAGGAATTAACAGACGCACTCCATCTTGAATGGCAACGAATACCACAATGGCGTATCAGTCGGTTGGTGACCAGCATGAGACGTCGTGTCCAGGCCGTCATCCAGGCACAAGGTGGATATACCCGGTATTAATAATGACAGTCTCAAACTCGTGCACAGATGTTAAACTTCGTTTTCAGACACCATTAATGACAATCTAGCCACGTGTGTCAACTGTAGGGCAATAGTTGTCAGTTGTGTCAACGTAACCATATTCAGGCCTCGTTTTCAAGTTCACTTAAAAACATACAGTGTTTCCCCACCATCATAATCAGCATTCCTCTAGTTGCATTATTACCTCTTGCACTAAGATGGATGGGTACATAAATGTTTATGCTATTGCTTTCTTCATAGCACATGAATATACCCTCGCATGTGCGTAAAAATAGGGTGGTGCTTAACTTTTGCACAGGTGTGTATATATATAAATATATATATATATATATATATATATATATATATATATATATATATATATATATATATATATATATATATATATATATATATATATATATATATATATATATATATATATATATATATATATATATATATATATATATATATAACAATAATCATACATCGAATGCTATATAAACTAAATAAGCTATATAAACTCAAATGTTCCCAGGCGTCCATCGCCAAACCACTATGTCGGTACCAAATTAGTGCCCGGTTTTGTTTGATATCATTCAAAAGGTCTTGATGTGTCGAATCCAACTGTGCGTGATAGCAATGCCAATGAGGTAGCTCAAATGTACTACAGCCTTTTACATAATGCTATCTTAGTGCATTTTGCCAATTTCACGGCATCGCTGGATTCGTAGGGTCCCTCGTTTATTAGAAACCTATGAACCTATACTACTTTTTAAAATAGCTACATACTAATCATCGATCTCTCCAGTCTCCATATGGTCATTCATCAGTTCATCCGTCTCTCCATCCATCTATAAAGTCAATGATGCTTGACTCTTTATCTGGGTATGTATAAATTTTCATGGGCATAGACTTTTTGGTCCATCTGTTTAGTGGTGGATATTTAACATTAATTACAGGCGCAAAAATTCTAATGAAATTCTCGCTTAAAGTATTATAAGATCCTGTTATAAAATGAACAAGTCATATACCAATTTTAATAGTACTTCAGCAATAACACAAGGCATGACACAATCATTTTGTAAAATTATTTAAATTTTGATACAAATTATTCATTATGCGATGAGTATTACAATTTAAGCACTTTAAAGAACTAATTCACAGCTTGAACAATTAATACATTGTTCAGACACGGATGCTTACAAGTATATTTTACAATTCCATACAAAAGTTTACTACGAATCACACAAAACTGCTTGAAATAAAATAACTTACAGAGTGAGAGTTTAACGAGCATCATTGATAAAAATTAGATGCAAGATTTTCATGTATTCATAGGCAACAAATTTCAACATAAAAAATAATGTGTTAAGAGATATAACTGTCTGACCATTTTGGACAGTATAAACATTAACATATTGTTTACTAGGTATACATTAGTACATCATTAAATATACAGAATACGCTTACCACTGTCGATGATAATGATTATGTAGCCTTTATCCGCGCTATTACGTCATGACAAACAGACTGCCCAAACGTAAATGTCACGTAAAGTCTGGTTGGTAAATATACTAACGTGATATCAAGATTAACATGGATACTGCATTTTATAATTTATATTGTATTGTATTTTATTTCATGTATCCAATAATTTACATATTTCTGATTTGACAGAGGTAGTAATATTATTTTAAAATAAGGTTATAAAATTAGAGTTAGAATAAGATACTTAATGTGAAAAACAAACCGCATATGCATATCATTAGCAGTACCTGAGATAAAAAATTTTGATTGTTACAATATATCGTAATAACTAGAGATATATCCCAGCAGGCACATGACGTTGTTTCAACGTTGAATCCAAGTTGAAATCACGTCATGACGTGATTTCAACATGGATTCAACGTTGAAACAACGTCATGTGCCTGCTGGGATATAAGATATAATCCTTAAATTATTTAAACAGAACATTTGTGAACATTGTCAGGTTATGAAGGAAATGTAAGATGAATATTAATAAAACCGAATATAGGTTTTAAGCTAAATTGTCTGTGGCTTGTAACTGACAACATAAAAACAAAGCAACTGAAAATTTTTTATTAAAAAAATACAGGACTACGGTATTTACATGTGCCACAGATTACTCTACCACACAGTAAATTGGTATTAAAGGAAATGAACAGGAAACTAACATATGCTCTTGAATGACAGCTTTATATAATAATCAACCTATACCCACCAGTGAAAAACAGAAATACATCAGAATAATTAGAAAAAAACCTGCTAAATACCATTTATGGCATTCTGGCCGGAACCAATTAGTGACGAAGTTGGACCCATGCGCTCTTGTGTACGCTGAACGAATAAATAATACCCGCTATAACCGGTCATATAAGCTCAGTTATATTCGCGCTGAGCTGGTTAGCTACTGTGTCCTACAGGTAAAATAATGTCTAGTTTTAAAACAATTTGACTGAAAGCCGTTTTTCCAGAGACAGGTCTACATTCAGTCACACGAATGTCAAAATATTCAGTAGGCATCATATTGCGACCTTGGAAACCAGCAATGTATTTTGAAATCATTTTGAGCGAAACTTGTTGCGTCCACCAGATAAAGTTACTTTCAAATATAACATTTTCAAACGGATCAATAGTGAATTAGCAGTAGCGAGTTAATCGCTCTACATAGGCGCCTATAAAGAATGCTATTCATATCGCTTCCAAAACTATATTCAGGTGCGCTTTCGTTATATTCAGGTATGCCTATGCGACCTGCACGCACAGTTGACACACAGCGGAGTGAGAAGCACCAGCCTGGTCACTAATTGGCAATTAGTAGATGCCTTTGCGCAAATAATCCCGATTCATTTCCATTTTTACCGATGGTAGTTTATTTAATATGATATTAGATTACCAATAAACATCATTTGTTACTTCTCGTTTCGCTTCCTTTAAAGTACCAGCGATTACTCATACGCTGGGATCAACGTAAACATGCAATTCCTAAAACAAGCTATAGTATAGTTGCCTAAATATATCATATATAATTATAGAAATATATACTGAGCCAAAATACCTATTTGTAAAAGTAATGTTCTTAAGAATTAAACCACAATGAGCTGAAAATTTTGAAATCAGTATTACCGAAAAGCATTGCTGCCTATGGCGTCAATAGTTAACAGTTAGATTAATTCTAAAATAGCCAACATATATGTCTGAAAATACATCAATCTTGATTTGTTATACTATGGAAATGGAAAGTAGGCCTATAGACAATTACATACCAATACATACTCTACAGTCGCGTGATTCCTGTCGTTGGACGGGTGGTAAGGTTTCTACAATAGCGCGATGGTTGACGGTAGTGCCATATCAACAGATACATTCTGAAATTGTTAAATTAACTTTCATGAGATATGGTAAAAAGTGGGCATACACCTAGACACTAGCATAAATAATATGTTTATATTTGTATCACAAGCTATGAGAATAAACGTTCATCACTGATTATCAGTCATTACAGGTCAAAATATGTTGAATATGATTGATCAAGCCAGAATGACGTATGTCGGGAAAAATAATAAATAATTTAAATAATTTAAAATACATATATGACAATAATTAATCTATATATGTTCATATATGAATGTATAATGTAATACCGATAGATAGTTAGACATCAATCAAGAGAGGAGATTTGAGGAGTGTAGCTTATGCGTACATTGTATTTACATTTTAACCCATATCTGATTTCCAAGGTGATCGAACTGGAAAATTTGACTGGACACTTTTGTTTGCTATATCTTTGACAACAACGACCTAAAGTAAAATAAATTTCAAAATATTCAGCAGAATTAGTTTAATAATGTGAAAGATTTATTTTTTAACGATTTATCGGTGAAAGGGTTAAGATAATTTAATGGTTTATAAAAATAGTTACATAAAGTTTTTCTATTTTTTATTGATTTAAAGCCTAAACGTTAAATTGGTTTAAGTGTGAGGTAAATTAAGGCCAGAAAAATCATACACACGCGCGCGCGCGCGCGCACGCACGCACGCACGCACGCTCGCACGCACTCACGCACTCACGCACGCACTCACGCACGTACGCACGCACGCACGCACGCATACATAAAAGAAGATGTGTGTATATGTACACATTTTATAAAAAAGTGCAAGAACGCAATTCTCCAAGTGCACCACAATGTTTTAGCTGTCAAAATGACTACCTTAAATACTAGTATCTGCCCATAAATCTGAAATTTAATTTGATACAAGGCATAATCTATGCCTACCATTTTGGTGAATTTTTGTAAAAGACTTCAAAGGTTCATACCTATCATTTTATAAGGTAAATTATAAACTATTCGTTTATATTTTTATTAAATAATAATATGTTAAACTAGTTTTGGTTTGATATATCCTATATTTGTTTTGATATACACTATATTTACCATATCGAAAAAGTTTATAAATAAATTAAGTTGCATTTACATATATATAAGCACACGTTTAAAATTTCAATTATGTCATCAAACATTACAATTATACATCTATTCTTATAGGTGCGCATATTTGATCCATTGCAGTAGATTAAAAGGTTGAACCTTTGTGTATAAAGTTGGAAATTGTAGAACATAAAGCGATAATGAACGGCTACTGTCAAAGATAACAAATGTAACAGTCAAAACATGTTCAAAATAATCGTTATGGTAGGATTCTAAAATAAGTAAAAAACAAACAAAAAACCTTACACATTGATGAGAGATAAATAAATATTATGCTCTTACACTGAAATTTGAAACGTGTTAGTTTACAAGGAATACACGTCAAATGTGATTGTCATGCTGTTGTAAACGCACAAAATAACTAACAAATTTGATATGTAACAATCTTAAAGAATTCGCCCAGCATCGGATCAACGATTACATAAAATTAAAGCTAATTCAGCCTATGTATGCATTAACTTAGGACGCACATGCCAGTTTGTAAGCATATCATTGCTTTACTATAAAAGCATTTGGTCATGTGACATTATTGTCTAAGTTTTACTTCGCAGCTAGCCATAAAGCTCATTATAATAGTTTCAAGTTTCAAGTTTATTGTTTACAATGTGACATATGGGGATTACAAAATAATAGTTAATTTTTACAGGTCTGAGTGAGATTTACCATTAAAAGATATTATTATCATTATTATTATTATTATTATTATTATTATTATTATTATTCATACCAAGCTCATTGTTATCATCAGTGCTATAATATGAATATTATTGGTGTAGACATTCTTGTTATCAACATCGATGCAAACATTATAGACAAAGAAAATATAAACACATTACACATTATTAATATAAACATTATTACACAATATTTGTATAACCAATTTTAAAGTTAACCAAATTTAACAAGCATTTTATAGAAATTAATTGTGGCATTATTGATCTAAACATTGTATATAACCATTATTGGTAGCAACGTTATTGATTAGCCAGTAGTAGTAGTAGTAGTAGTAGTAGTAGTAGTAGTAGTAGTAGTAGTAGTAGTAGTAGTAGTAGTAGTAGTAGTAGTAGTAATAGTAGTAGTAGTAATAATAGTAGCAGTAATAGTAGCAGTAACAGTAGCAGCAACAGTAGCAGTAACAGTAGCAGCAGCAACAGCAGCAGTAGTAGTAGTAGTAGTAGTAGTAGTAGTAGTAGTAGTAGTAGTAGTAGCAGCAGCAGCAGCAGCAGCAGCAGCAGCAGCAGCAGCAGCAGCAGCAGTAGTAGTAGTGGTAATATTTGTGTTTGAAATAATTACAATATGATAATAAAATAATAATCTCCGTTCTGCAAATTGTTTAAAGATTTTCCGTATAAAGGCGCACAATTTTGTTAGAACCGATAAGTTTGTATTCGAGAGCATTTGTTCGAATTTGTAGTGGTTTGGGCGGTTATAATAATAATTTGGAAGAAATATTTTTCTGTCATCACAAAAAATGTCGCATAAGAATAGGTAATGATATTCATCTCCAATATCGTGTTTGTCGCATAGGCTACATATTCTTTCTTCCCTGTCTAAGCCCTCCCACTTTCCCTTTTCTATAGGTAACTTATGATTACTAGTTCGAAATTTGACTACGGTTCTTCTGTTTAATTTATTTAGTTTTCTGAGATACGGCTCTAATTTTAGTTCAGTTTTAAATATTCTATATATTTTGGCTTTAGGCAAGGTGGTAATTTGCCATGACCAAGTGTGTATGTACTGGTCCTTAAGTACTTGTTTCAAATATTGTATATTGGAATTTGTTATGGTCTGCGTTTCCCAGAGGTGAGACATTCCAACATTTTCAAGTATACATTTAACTGTGGTCAGCCATTTGTATTCTGTATTGTTTTGGTGAAGTCATTGTAGATATACTTGTATAGTAAAGATGATAGCTTTGTTTCTTTGCCGTTCAGGAGATTTTCCCAAAACTTAATTAATTTATATTTTATAGTAATTTCTAATGGGGTTTGTCCTAGCTCTCCATATACCATATAGCTATGCGTTGTTTTTACAATATTTAATATCCGTTTTTAGAACTGTACCTGAATTTTTTCTATTGAAGTAAGATTTTCTATCCCCCAGATTTCACATCCATAGGTAAGTATTGGTATAATCATCGAGTCAAATAATTTTAGTCGGCACGCTAAAGGTAATTGAATGTTTTCTATTCGCCCGTATAGTGAGTAGAGGGCTTTAAAGAGCTTGTTGACGTACGTGTCAGATATTTCGATTTTTTTCATCTTCAATATTAATATTTAGCCTTTCCCACCCCCGTTTATTGCTACCAAAAAATTAGTATTTTTGTTTTTTCCTTATTTGTCCGAAGGTTCCATACTTGGCAATAGGTCACAAATGCGTTCAGTATTGTTTGCAGGTCTGTAGGGCTCTTGGCGAAAAGAGTAGTGTCATCTGCATATAATAGCGTTAACAGTTTGATATAGAGATCGACGTTTTCTGTCAGAGCCAGTCCACTGCAACCAGAGCTTTCCAGGAATTCGCTGAGATCGTTTAGGTATATATTAAATAGGATTGGAGATAGATTTTCAACTTGCCTGAACCCCAAGTTACACGTGTATGCCTCAGAGGCAATACCGTTCATAAATACTTTAGATTGTATGCTCATATACATATAACGGATGACATGTAAGATTTTCCCATTGATATGTTCTTTAATTAATTTCGCCCATAGTGGCTCTCTCCAAACTTTATCAAAAGCTTTTTCTAAATCTACAGAGACACAAAACAGTTTTTTCTTTCTTTTTTTAAAAATTTCTATTAAGACATGGATTGCAAATAGGTGATCGGTTGTTGAATATTTACGTCTAAAGTCTGCTTGAATTTCTTTATTTATTTTGTTCTAAGTAATTGTCTATTCTATTAGTTAATATACTAGTAAATAATTTGGCCAGGCAGCTGACTAAGGTTATAGGTCTAAAGTTATGTGGTTCCTCTGGACTGCCTTTTCCTTTGTAAATAGGTTTTATTAGTCCCTCTGTCCATGCACCTGGTATAATTCGTGTGTTGAAAACGCGATTAAAGAGCCTATGGTATATAGGAACCATAATAATTTCAGTTGACTTAATGTATTCTTTTATTATGTTATCCTCACCAGCTGCTTTATTAGTTTTAAGTGAACGTATTCCCTTTCTAATTTCCATTTCGCTTATTTCCATGTTAAGGGCGTCATTAATTGGTGTATCAGGAACTGGCTGGTCGGGAGCGTTATATGTGTCAGTTACACGTGCATGCTCGCTTTGCATCACAGATTTATAAAATTCAAACATATCATTAATATTAACTTTACCTGGATCTGGATCTGGGTCCGAGGACTTAACAATTTTCCAATAATCTCGTGGATTGGTGCTACATAGTTGTTCTATTTTTAGTTTAAAATTTCGTTTATAATTAGCAATAGCGTTATTCATATTGGATTTATATATTTTACTAGCATCAATCAGGGTATTACGGTTTGCGATTGTTTTACTAAGTCGATAGCTGGTTCGCAATTTGTGATTATTTTCTCTTGCTATTCGACAATCTGTATTAAACCATGGGCGATTTAAGTTATATTTCTTGTTGTTAGACTGGTTTTGACGAGGCTTCAAGCATCCAAATGTATTTCGAGCCGATTGTTCAAATAATGTGGCTATGCTAGCAGATGTTTCAGACTCACTATTGGAAGCTATAATATTTCTGTTATCCTCGGTAATATTATCTAATGAGCTGCGCAGGTTAGTATAAATTTTGTTATTTATCACATGCTCTGTATATTCTGAAGATTTGTCTGGGTTCCATTTTTTAGGTCGTGGTTGTGCGGGTGTAATATGTGTTGCGTTAGTACCTGAGTTGTATTCTTGGTTATTAGGAGACATTGACACCGTACTTTTGGTGAATGAATAAGACACTTCGATGGCAGAGTGTATGTCTGAAAGAACGGATTATAATTCAAAACATTAAAAAGTACTGCATATTTTAAGTGTGTAAGATGATATGACATAATCTACTCCACTAACATTTTTACATGTCAGCTTCCCCACCCCTGTGTCCGCACCTATTCTACCATTGTAGATACACAAATTATTATACATGCAAATATTTGCCGGCCGAAAAGGTTTACTTTATTTGTATCTTGAGTGACACGTACGGGTAAGATTTTTTACAATTAAGACATTGTCGTTATCAATCTCTAATATATCCCCTAATTGGTCATCATGTTCAAGAACCTCACTACGGTTACTTGTTTTGGCGTTAAAGTCTCCAACAAGTAAAACTAATAATATGCATGTTGCTAGAATGGCGAATAAGCGCCCGCTTCGGAATTGTTGAATTTCAAGATTTCAAGTGACTCAATTTCAAGACAACTATACTGGAACACTGTTGCATATTTTGAAACTAATTTGACGGGAGATGTTGATACAGTAAGGTTAGCGAGTAAGCGAGCGCATTATTCGACAAAGTAATTGTAGCCATAAAAGCTGAGAGTTAATTATCGATCGCAATCTGGTACATTCCTTCGTGACGTGATAATAATGATCCGCGCGACGAGCGTGTTACATACGGAAATCAACATACCGATGTGAAATGGATTACTCATAGAATTAATTGTGGAAGTAATTAGTCTATGGTAAGCCCATACCGAAGTATGATGTTATTCCGGATTAACTCTCGAGCGTCAACACGGCCATAGACGCCGTTTTTTGGTACAGCCAAGGCAAAATGTGTTAATTTCAACCTTGCAGAACTAGCCTAGAGATGTCTAATTCAAGAATTGCTTATCTAATTATATTGTCACGTTGTGATAAAATCTCTATCTTCGACGTCTGAGGGATAAAAAATTCGTTACACCAGTGTTTGACGATCAACCGATCTCTCAGCTGCGCTATCCCTCTCTGTCAGGAGAACGTATAACGTTTTAACTACAGGTCCTGGCTGTCCTATGGGTCCACATGAACAACCGCTTAAACGGACACATTGGCAGTTACAATTGTGTGCTTTAGTTGAACTGCAAACGTACTCGAATAGTAGACCACAATTGAGTGAAATGGGATTGGTGATATAGTGATAACCTTGATCATTTGAACATTCGTACATAACCAACCTAGACTAAGCAGCAAGTCACATACTTAATTACTCACGCCCGTGTAGATATTGCTGTTAGTGGCATACGTCTGTCCGTCCGTCCGTCTGTCTGTTCTTCTGTCTGTCCGAGGTATATCTCAGGAATCTTATGAGGTAGACGCAGAAATGTGGCACATACATTCATATTATGAGTAGATAGAAAACATTTTAGTTTGGGGGCAAAAGGTCAAACATTGTGGTCACGGGGTCACCTAATGCATACATAAATGCCCATTTTCTTTGATAACTCTGCGAAGCTTGAAAGTAGAATCATCAAATCGGTAGCATACATGCATATTGTGGTTGGCTAGAAGAAACATGTTGTGTCAGGTCAAAGGTTAAAATATCTAGGCCAATTGATCACTAATTGTATCCCGACATGCATATTTAATCATAAATCTGGAACATAAGTAGGTAGACTTACCAAATCTTAGACACCCATTCAAAGTATACGTGGCTAGAAGTTTGAAAATTGTCAGGACAAAGCACCAATTATCTAGATCACAGGGTTATGAAGTGCATACAAGAGTACACATTATCATAACTCTGAAATGCAAGAAGGTATAATCACCAGATCTTACAGACGCATTCATCTTACGACAGTTTATGATTCATTTAAGTTTGCGGTCAACGGATAAAACTATATAGGTCACGATCATTCCTAAGCATTGTCAAGCTAAGAGCGCAATGGCCCATTCAGATCGATTTATATACTTTGGTTTAAACAGAATTTTTATTTTTTGTCTTAGAGGGAGCGCGATAAGACAGGTTTTATGACCACGTCTCCCATACAATTATATTAAAAAGTAAATGTCTCATGGTGTAACAAGAATGAATCCATACACGCTACTATACTATATCTAATTACTTGGTGACATTATATTATACAATTATACTTATTATACATAATAGTGAATCTGATAAAAGTGCACATTCACAGTTGAATGGCCAATAACAAAACTATCCTAACTGAACATCCCCGGAAGCCCAAAGTGGGTACCCCAAGGCAATGATAACGAAACAGAGCTCAGCACATGATAATTTCGCCCCGCACAAATCATCATAATTTTCAGTTACTTAATTGAACCAGGGACTCGTGTCTCTAGTTCAATTTCAGAACACCAAAAATCATATCAATCTGTACGTAATAAAACCATCACAAGCCAAGACCTACCTCGACTCACTTCATCCAGGTCCAGAATTTAACCCTTTGATGTCTAACTATGGTCAAGAAAATCAAAATATTTCTTTATCGAATGTTCATTTGCAGGCCAAGAGAAGAATACCTCTGAAAACTTACCATTGGAATGGCTGGCTCGGTTACCGAGCCAGTCATTTCAGTGGTAAAACCTCAAAATTACTCTTCTCCTAGCTTGCAAGTGGACATTCCTCAAGACCACTGCAGCGGCCGGTTTGGGCAGGTTTCGTCATGAAATGGTTATGCCTCCAGAAGTATGAAACAATTTCATCTCCAAGTACTCTGTCGCGAATATGCACCCCTAAATCATATGTGTCGGGATGAAAGAACTACAGTATAATCATAAATCAGTCGCCATGGCTAGTAGAGGTACCTGTGCATTCGCGTTGGTCAATAGCTAGTGTTATTTCAAACTGGATGAATTCACTAAAGTATTGCCGTCATGATAAACTACGTCGTCTATAGGTTGGCGTGACAGTGTCTTAATTGACGGAAATACTCCGTCATAAATCCTAGGAATAGTCCGTCAAGCTGTACGAATTGTATGTATTCGCTATTTAATAACTAGTCTGTTGAGTATTTTGAAACTAGCTTGACTGGTCGCTGTCGCTCCCACAGCCATCTATAGAGCCATAAAATTGGGGATTTTGGGAATCCATTACTTAGAGCATTCTAATCGACCCCAACACTCGCAAAGTATGGTGGGAACCTATCCATAATTGGGCGGGGCGTATACACGGCACAATGGCCATCCCGAAGTGCTTATGCACCGGTTGTCAATACAATTTGATCACGATTTATATAATGTGAAGCTTAAATTTCCATTTCATGCTAACTGTACAGCTAACATATTGAATATTTTGAAACTAATTTGCCTGGTGTCGTTACTAGCATAGTAGTAACAGCGCCCCGTAAAATTAATCTCAAAATATTCAACAGAATGTTTATAAAATAATAAATACATACAATTCGTACAAATGGTACAAAGGCTTATTCCAGGTTCATGGCGGAGTATTTCTGTCAATTATGATTGTGATACCAGCCTACATGTGACATAATAGATACTTGACTGACGGATCGGATTCATCCATGTGGAAGTCACATGTGCGTGGATTAGTTACTTGGTCAGATCTTCTGTCAAACATTATCCGAATATGACTAATATGATGCAGATGCAGGTAGGCTGTACGGCAGATAGGGGTCACGTGATTCTCTATGTTGGTTCTAGGTAAAAAAGAAGCATAATAATGGCATATGCCATGCTCAATAGATGCTAAGAATGCGCAAAATGACTCACGTGAATATGCAATCCCCTTTCATGTGAAGCAGAATTCAAATAAACAGCTATATCCTATTGGCATCATACACATTTGATTGCGATCTAGAGGCTTCTAGAGGCTTCAACATTTTATTAAACTCATGGCATCTGCCTTGAACGACCTGGATATGTAGACGACGTGTCCCGCAACGCCATCATATTGAACGGCCGGCAGAACATATCTCTCACTTCCTGTCGAAACACGGAACCAGTGAAACAATAGACGACAAAATTAATAGCGAAGTTCACGCGATAGATTGCGTGCACCAGCTCCCAACTTAAAACCGCCCTTGCTTTGTCCATGGGTGTTATTAACATAGTAGCAAACTCGGCACGCAACAGGAGGTAGATGTTCATGGGTAGATTCGTAAACAGATATATGATGCTTAATGCTAATAGAAGTACCGTCATCTGGTGTGATTGTTTGTCTCGCAAGGTAGGCTGCTGGCTGGAGGCCGGTACAATAGCCATTCTCATTCTACGCTTTTGCAGGTATAGTCTGCAAATTATCGCGACGTTTCCCACACATAGAACTAAGAATGGCATCGCGAAACTTAACGCAATGAACATCAGTCGGACTACGTTGTAGAAGTAGTATTCAGCTTGGGCATCCTGTGGCCCACAGTTATCGGCGTACATGGCTATCGATGAGACCGGTTTAGTGCCGAACATGATGATTAAAGGGAAATTGAGGATACATGTCACCACAGGAATAGACGTGACAATGATAATGGTAACATTTCGTGTGAGAATCTGGCGGGATCGAGTCGGAAACCAGACGAATAACAAACGCTCCACTGTCAGTGCGATGACGTACCAAGATGAGCTGTAGCTAGTGAAATATACCAGGAACCAATAACCCTTGCACGTTAACACCGACATACCGGTCCATTTAATGTTGAAGAAATCAATCGCTATAGTTCGAAATCCAACACACCATAGGAACATTGTATCGGCCACCTCCAAACATATTAAGTACAGAGATGTGTTCTTTTTGCGCATAGTTTTCCGACACAACACGCTTATTGCCAATATATTACCAGGAGTACCGAACAACACGATAAGCGTACTAACGTATTTACGAATCCAATTAGCCACCCGAATTTCGAGGAACTCTATCTCCTGTCCAGCAATTTCTGTCAACGTTCCATTTTCAACTACCTCTAGCGAAAAATTTCCGCTATCATTGCGAGTTATTGTTGCAGTTGAGGACAACGATGTCATTCTCAAATCTGTTCTATTAATATGGTTCGTTAGAGTACAAAACGGTTCCTTTCATTTAAACATGCGAACATCTAATGTTTTTTTCTTTTGAGATCTGAGCACAATCAGGAATGCTAGAAATTCATGCAAGAAAAGATGCCGCGTTTAGTTCGTTATTGATCAAAAGCGTTCTCACGGAGACAGCTAACTACCTGAACAATACAAGATTACTCTCTTTGAAAACATAAAAAAGGAATTGCAGATTCCAGATTTAAATATTCAAATGTATTATTTGATCTATCTACAAGTAATATTTCTCACGACTTGAAACATCGCCGTTTTTCACGGTCAAAATAACACCATTTCTCATGGTCAAAATAGCACCGTTCCGGATGGTCAATGCCGATAGTCTGTGTAAATAACCTGCATTCGTGAGACCAGCTCCCTTTCGTTGTTTATAACGCTTGGGTCGCCGAGGTCCCAGAATCTCTTTGCTAAGATACATATCAATCACGCAAGTTGGTGATATACAATGACGCTAATTTGAACCTACTGATGTCAAGGCAGCACCAGCTCCCAGTCAGAGTAGCTTCATAACATTATTCAACAAAGCCTTTCTAACATCAGAGATGATTATTCATATGTGGCCTGTCGCGTTCAAAGAGATCAGATAATCAATCATTGCTGCAGAATATGCTGTCCATTCGCATAAAATAATGTATAGCACACTGCGCGCTGCCAATCACGCGAGCTACCCCTATTCCATCATTTTACGTGCATAGTCTGTTTGTGGGTTTATCTGACAAAATGAGACAAATGGTGGATTCGATTGAATCGTCGAATCTATAGTTTGAGCTGTAAATATCTGTAATCAATTCAATATCATAACAGTACAGAAACGCAAGCGCGGACACAGAGATCGTCCCAAACCCTCCACTATTCCAGTAGTGCATTAAACTCCGCTCATCTATAATTTACAGATCACGATATTATTTTTATGTATAAGTAAATGCAATTGTGGAAATGAATATATAAGATATCAATAAAATCTAGGATCTTGCGACATTTCTGTCGCTAGAGACAATCGTGCATCACGTCATGGCAAACATAGCTGATCATAAAGGATCCGTCTCCGCTCCTGACATATTAGTGTGCGTGCGTGCGTGCGTGCGTGCGTGCGTGCGTGCGTGCGTGCGTGCGTGCGTGCGTGCGGGCGGGCGGGCGGGCGGGCGTGCGGGCGGGCGGGCGTGTGTGTGATAAATTTTGATACCACAAGATGCTTGGGGTCTTTGTGATGTGTAGTCTTGCGACAATGGCAACGCTATCTAGTCCCAACAGCAAGGTTAGAGTCTATCATTATAACATAAAATCTTAGTCAAAGAACTTTGACATTTGACGGTAAATAATGTATTCCACAATCGGTTTGAAATAAGAATAATCTCATTTCAAATGTCGCATTTCATTGATAGATGTTAAAATAGGGATTCCATAATATTACTGGTCATACCTGGCCCTAAACTTATTTATCGGATAAAGTTGGTTCGTGGGCGCCGCCATTTCTCATTATGGGATCGTCTGTGATGCCATGAAAATGACCATCTAACACATTCCTTATTATGTATTACCTACTTGAATACATGGAAACAGATTCCATTGGCAACTGAAATACTTTACCCAGTCAAATTAGTTTCAAAATATTCACGATCTTACGTGGATGGGTACCATACTGCTAAGCAATAGATTGCACTGCTGATTAAGCTCATATGGCTGGCCAGACAGGTTAGTTTGTCAGATTGTAACTGTATTAAGGCAGTATAAATCTTCAAAGAATGGCATGCAGAGTTTATGTGTAGAATATTTCATCAGATAGATTGATAGCATAAGATGAGGTGAATTCTACTTTACCTAATGGAAGAATCCAACTTTAGCTATGTCCCGCCCAATCCATCATCTAGGCCAGAACATTTAATATGTCGACCAATGGCTTTGAGAGCATTGAAAAGAATATGAGGATGGTCTAGAAGCAAAATAACATCTTTGTATTTCCTCTGACGACGCACATACCAGTTCTCTAACCCTGCTGTAAAGTTGCTGATCTACCACAATTACTGTGTAGCGCTGACAGAGATGGTGAGATATGGCCTGAAATATATGTTCATAACTGTTGCCATCATGTTATTTTTATCAGCTGGTGCTTGTAGGATTGGCATCATTCCTGCTATTGTTATTAGTGCATCATCTGTAGTACTAACTACCTCATTAAATGCCCTCCATGAAGGAACTCGCCTAATCCTTAATGCGTGATAGAGTCCATGCTTGGTGTACACACCTTTCCTTTATCCGGTGGATGCTCTCAATGCACAATTAATCAATGTGAATATCTGCAGCATTCTGAAATACAGGAGATTGTCGCATGCCAGATAGTAAAATAGCCGTGTCAAGTTCATGCAGTTTAGCTGTCATATCATGCTTGAGCTTTTTGCCCCTACCAATGTTGGGGTTGCCGCCATCTGTTGTCTCTGTAAAAGGGCCACGCTGCCACAGCACTCATTTGAGAGGAATGGGGTGTATTTTTTTCTATCTAGGGTGGCTTACAGTACATCATTGTTGCCACAAGAAGTGATAAATAACTTGCCTGACAGGTAAGACACAATCCCACTTGGTATATAAATGCCGTAAGTCTATCCATCTTATGATGCCCATTCCATTTGATGGAAGGATAGGCCCAGGTCAACATGTTTCCGTACCAGCTTTCTATTTTTGGACACAACAGAGACAATATCTTGTGGCAAACTATGCACTCTTGTTTTTGATGAATCAGCTTGGTAGATTTCATCATCAAACTTATCAGCACAGTCACTTTCAAGTATTTGTGTTCCACCAAACAAAACACGAGTAGAGGATATGAGATAACCATTTGGACGTGCTCCTCGTCACTTTCCTTCCTAGCAGCAGTGTGGCCAGGGGTGTGTTGCAAATCAATTCGTAATGTTAGAGCAGTGTGAATTAGCTCCTGCAAGTTCTCAACATGATGATGAACGTTTGAAGCTACTGAATTGTCCACAGACTCTAATCTCATTGATGAGCATGCAAGTGTCTTTGGATACATCAGGAGAAATTACTTGGATGTTAATGGTTGCGCAATACTAGCCTTTGATCCAAGACATTGTCTTCTCAAAACATACTTATCTAATGGAATAGAATTTAACTTTTCAAATAATAATATGTATTAGATTATTGGATAAAACATTTTTTTTAATTTCGTAAACTAACCTAAAATGGTAATGGCGAGAAAATCCCATTTTTTTGTTACTAAACTTCACGTATTATGATATAATTTTCTGAATATATTGCAAGATTATGGCGCTGAAGATAGTCCAATTACTATGTTCCTTGATATTTCCTGAATGCCATCCTAATAGAGATTGCGGTAGAGAGGAAAACTACTAAAATTCGTCAAATTTGAATCGTCAAGAATGGCCATTATGTCCGGAGAAATGTAAAAATTATATTGTCATCCACCCTATTGTGTAGAGGACCATTTTAAGAATACATTCATCATGGATGACTCCCTCTGACAAGAAATGTCATGTAAAATAACGTTTGTGTATTTGGCCGACCGACTAACAGGTCAAGGGTTGATTTTTTTCCATTGGAACCATCCAATTCTGGCGTACTTTGAGTTACTTGCATCAAATCATGGAAAAATCTTCCTAGAAACACCATATATCAGCATTGGGAAATAGAAGCTGATATTACGTCAAATCTGTGAGTTATGACTCTTAGAATCTATAATATTGAAATCATTTGGGAAAGATACTATTTTGGTAGTGCATTTGATTATATCTAGAGCCCCTATTAGCCAAGATAAAGATTCTCATCTCGAAATGTAACGAAAGTGTTATATGTCCCAAATGATTTCAACACATTAGAAAAACACTAAAGCACATGACTATGGAGTTTGACATAGAGTAAACTTCTTTTTCACAGTGGCAATATAAAGTGCACATATAGGAACATAATATGGGGCATGATGTGACTCACGGATTAGCTACTCTTGGCGATCACCATAAGCTATCTGGCATTAACCTCTCGATCTGACCAGCCTGTATCTGACTGCAAATGTTGTCACATTATTTAAGATATGAATATTCATTAATGCCATTGTCACCATGACATTATTATAAGTTGTTCTAATGTTAGATAGGTCTGACCTATTATAGTGGAATTCCCCAGAGCCAAGTAGTATGGCCGCTTTACACAGGGAATGTTAATTATCACTGACTGAGTCATTTTTCAATGAGAGTGTAATAGCACCATTTAGTGCTGTATGATTTTACTCTGTAAATATTATTTTATAATCGCTCATTTTATAACCAGACAAACAGGATTGATGGATGGATGGATGGATGGATGGATGGATGGACGGGTGGATGGTCGGACGGACGGATGGATGGACGAACGGACGGACGAATGGATGGATGGATGGACGGACGTACGGACGGACGGACGGACGAATGGATGGATGGACGGACCGACGGACGGACGGATGGACGGACGGACGGATGGATATATAAACATCCATGTTCTAGTAAGGTATATATTTTGCACTAGTTGGAATTGAATCAGTTGAAGTTGAAAATAATAATAGAATGATTTCACTTACCTTGAGTATAAGTTGCTGCTGCCACGCCAAATACGTGTCTGCTTATACTGTTGCGAAGTAGCAGCCAGCATCGAATGCGGACATACATGTATTGTTGTCCATGGCATGTGTTGGAATCGTTCTTGATTATCAAGCATTTATCTAGCCTTTGAGCATGTTTGTTTAACGCGCGATATCATCAGATTCATGTAATATCTAGTACAATGCACTTTGGACACCATCTACCAAGTGTGTATTTTGCTAACTGATTTCCGCCTATCTAATAATGGCTCTGTGATTTTAAATGATTGAACATAAAGGTTTACACAAAATATTGACGGATTTGTTGCAGAAAGAATCTGAAGAAAGAGTTACTGGCATTCATTGCATCAATACTTTGCAAGATATTCCGTAAGACTTTATTTTAATACACGGAGCTAAGATTGATCCCAAGCTCATGTATATGATTAATTATCCGATTCTCATCAACTTTCGTAATAGAAGCATGGGCGTATGAGTCACGACCTATACCCACCCATTTTTTCCCAGAAATGATGCATCATGTACGTGCCAGACCAGAGGTTAACCCATGGTGCACTTTGATGGATAAGAACTCGGTGAATCCCAAGCTTGTCCATTATGAATGAATAAGAGAACTTAGGTATAGAGCTGGCAAACGTGATTTGGATGCTTACGCATGCATGAGTTTCGGGTTTGACAGCTTAATCACAATACGAATGTTATTGCCAACTAATCGAATGTTTGTCATCTATATCTGGATAGTACCAGAGTGATCCAGCAAAATATTGTACCACGTGAAAATCTCTGCATGCGATCTGATTGGTCCATATTTAGAAGTAGCCAATCAGATGCAAGGAATAGTTATCACAATAATTAATTATGAGCATGTGCCTGTGCTTGCTTAGTTCTATATAAGACACTTGCGCAGTATTTAGATTAACACTCGACCAGCTGATGCTCCTAACATCAGTAACTATTGTAACAAGAGCTATGGTAGCACGAATTTGTTATAGCTGTTAAATTATTAGTATTAGTTCAGTCAATTATAGAAGTTAGTTTGTGAATAATCTTATCAGTTTATCAATTATTTCTCCAAGTTGTTTTACAAGTCTAGTAAATCTATATTCATTATTTGTTACCAGTAGTCGCAGTAGACCTTGAGTAAGTGATTATTAATCCATGTAGTCGAAAGGCAACCATTCTCTCGAATCTGCAATTTGCAGTCGATCTTGGACTCTGACCGACGTCGCAAGTAAGTGAAATAAATCTCTAAAATCTTCAATTTGGACATGACTTGGCTCAAATACTTAAGAATAAGACAAAATCTGATGACTGAATATTTTACTGGAGGTTCCAATTGAGATAAATTGATCCTTAAAGGGAAATGCCAGACCCTCTATACTACTTTGTATAAATTGAATCTACATATTGTAACGTTTTCAAAGATATAATTATAAGCTCCTTGCTCAAATTAGAAATATATATCTTCGTTATTTAAATATGTGATACATTAGTCAAATTCTTATTCCAGGATGAGGCTATGATGTCATACGTTGAACGTTTTTCTGGCTGTCGCCCAAAGCTACCGTAATATAATTGCGAATCACGTTTTTATAAAGGGTTTCTCTTCAACGGTGTTAGGAATATACAAACTATATTTGCGGAAATGTTGAAGAATATATAGTAGCAGTCCTGTGTCTGATTTCTCTGATGGTGTCGGTTTTGACATCAAGTTTTGATCTTAGGATATATGAATGATGCGACAGTATAAGTATACCAGTACTAATGGCACTTGTGAATCAACACCCTCACTTACGCTATGGTCGATAACATTATTAAAGTTTCATCTATTAAAATGAGACTTTAAATAGTTCTTACATACATCCCAATACTTATGTTTTCATACTAGCCTTAAAACCTCCTAAGCTCTTGTAATATTCATGTAATTGACAGGCATCGTCATAGAAAATGTGCATCTTAAGGTTAGGCAACTAACGTATCAAAATACCAAATAAATCCCATAAATTTGCGATAGTGTGATAACGTCTTAATCTCTTCAATCTGTACTCATATAACATCATTGGTTTAATTAACTGGCCGAGTATTATAGTTACATAGTGTTTTAACACCATTTTAATCGGATTTATATATAAATGTCACAGGAAGGTTTTACACAGTAGCTTAAGTATGGACTCTACGATATAACTTCATGTTTTGTTCAAATGATGGTCACCCTTCTTGTGATCCCATGTAACCTATATTGTCCAGAGAGTAGGTCAGACAGCCTAGATTTTATGTGGTAGGTGGGGGTGTGCCACGCGGTACACACCGACCACACCTGGGGTCAAACGCTCTAAATATGATTCAATGGTCCACTAAAGTATTGGTTCCAATAATAGATGCCTTAAAGAATGCTTTCTAAAAAGGAATAACAATGTGTTAGAGTTAACAACAGAGAGTAAATCCTGTCTATAACGGCGATTGTTTTGGACCCCATGTAGTGGTTCTAAAGATAGGCGGTCGTAAGTCTACTCGTCTTTAAGAACTGCTATCTTGTGACCACAAGCCCTCATTTTCTACTGTCAACGAAGCCTACTCACCATAGACACTTGAAAATAAGCCAACTCTGTGAGCAGTAACGCACGCACGCACGCACACAAATCACACACGAACGCACGCACGCACGCACGCACGCACGTACGCAAGCACGCACGCACGAACGCACGAACGCATGCACGCACGCACGCACGCACGCACGCACGCACGCACGCACGCACGCGCGCGCGCGAACAATGGCTTAAATTGTGCTAGCTGAATAGTTTATTATTGTTCCAATGAGAATATGCCCCTTTTGCCTACATTTTACTTATTGCTAGACAACCTGACCTGGTTCTTATGTGGCTGGTAGTTCATACCAAAAGCTGCTCAGCAGCCAAGATATCTGAGAGTAGAAACATTTTAACCAAGTTTGCTTTCAATCTATCAAGAAAAAATAGGTCCAAGGGGCATTTATTGCTTGCTTGAGATATAGCTATTTCAACCAGAAAGGTCGTCAACTATAAGTAGACCCTAAGGAGTTGACCAACATTGCAACAAGAACACACTGGTCATACGTTACTATATGCATAAAAGTAAATAAGCTTAACTAACTTTGAATACATGTTGATCATGTTTAATTGTGTATTTAGTTAACAATTTCACCGACAAATGTAAAAGTATATTCTTTATGATATAAAACTTATTCTGTTGAATATTCTGAAATTAATTTGACTGGAAGCCATTGTCAGCAACAACTGCCAGTTAAATTAATTTCGAAATATTCAATAGTTTTCCTGTATTGTAGCATTGAAAATGAGACATGGGGAATTCAGCGGTGAAAAGGTTAATGAATAGCTACATGTCTTTGAGGGTTAAAAGTATAGGGATGTCTAAAAGTATATGGATGTCTAGGATTCATTACCTACATGTACCTGCAACAATGGATACAATATTTCTACATAAAAAGACTGGATTGATTGTACAATTTATTGATTTTTCATAATTTTATTATTTTCCTAGGTTTATTTAGCTATGCTTAGAAAGACAATTCTCTCCATTTACCTACCTCAATTCCTAGGGGCATGTAATTGGGTTATTATTTTATTGGGCCTCAAGACATGATACCAACTGCTATTGCATAAATTGTGTGTATGTAGTTAAAATAACTGAGAACCACCCATGTAAAGCCTTACTTCCACTTTACATTCTGCATTAACAATCTACGGCTAATAGCAAAATTAATTATTTAAATAATTACATCATTTAGAATATGGGTGACTGATGGCATATGCTTGATAAAGTAGATAGTATAGAAAGAACAATCAATGTTTATCTCAGTGTATGCAAACAGTGTAAGTTCTACAAAATGTTTTAGCATTTGATAATTACATGTGTGCATCTGCATGTGTCATGTCATGAATTGGTTCAGAGAAATTAGGTAGCATTTCCAGTGTTGAATCACTCACTCCATATTAAAACATTGCTGAGCATATGGCCCCCACATCTTTCCAAACATAGAAAGCAATTTATATTTTAAATAGGAGTGGAGTATACCTGTGGTGTATGAGTATCTAGCCATGTAGTATTCACTCAGGAAATGCTGAAAATTAGATGTGGGGAAGCAAGTTCCAGGCAGACAGGGGTGTAACTCTGCCCATACAAGGCTCTAGATAGCAGATTCAATTTAACAATGCCCAGGACTGGTGGTAATTGGAAGTTGTACTAATTCAGTTACCACATTGGATAAATTGGTAAATTTTTAAGAATTGGAATTGCTAATTGAAATTACTTTTCCCCAAGAATGGCTAATTCCCAATTTCTTTTCAATTATTTTATAATTTTATCAACATAGTTTTGTCTCCTAACATAGTATAACATATGTAATATAACAAAGTGAGTAGGTTTTGACCCTTAAAGGCCAAATTGTCCAAAAACAGCATTTGTATTGATCTTGAGATGCCTGGCTCCATAATCAAGCCAGCCATCTGTTGTAAATTTTAAAAATTGCCTTCTTTTGATCTCTAAAGTGTAAATGTGCATATTGTGTGAAAAAAAATTGAAATTTTCTTAATGATTGCAACAATTGCTTCTGTAGTAATATGTCTTGAAAGATGTCAATTTACCAATCCTCACCATTACAAGAATAACACTAAACAGATAGCCCTAGAGCCAGGTCCCACAGCCCCGGCCCACAGCATATGGCCTCGCCATGTTCACTCTGTAAATTTCAGATGTTTTTCCAGTTGAATATTAAAATATACTGTACTGATCAGCTATCTGAGTATGACTGTATTTAGTATTATTTTATTTACTGACTATTATACATTCTCAAGGTTGCTGCCAAGAAAAGAAATTGTCTTAGCCACCACCCCTCCCTCTATCCCTCCACACACCATCTACAACTTTTAGGGGCCTAATGCTCCCTACCCCCACCCTCTGTTTTTGTCACTAACCCCACAAAACACACAATTTGTGAAAATAACACTAATAAGTCTGGAGAGTTTAATAGTAAATTCACCAACTGTGTCTTGGTGGATTTAAGATTCTAGTATGGGGTGTGTCCAGCCTAGCAGTCATGGTCTGTGTGGGGCTCCCAATAGTGGTGGGGGTAGGGAGGGGTGTCATGCCCCTTCCCCTATAATAATTGGAAAATGAGATGCTCTGAGTAGTTTCCTGCATATTGATTAATTAATTCATAATCAAATTGAAATTAATCATTGTTAGCTCACCCTCTTACCCGAAAGGCCAAGTGAGCTTATCCCGTAGCGACCATCCGTCCGTCGTCCATCCGTCAACTTTTGCTTTAAAACACTACTCCTCATTAACAGTTTGGGCGATTTCAACCAAATTTGACTGGAAGTACCCTATGGTCGTAGGCTCCATTCATAATTTTGGGGGGTGGGGGGGGGGGTGGGGGGGGGGTTTGCAAAGCCAATCTAAATATGGGGTACAAGGTACTTCACCAGAACAAATTTCGAAATCTATGCACGTGCACGTACGCTCCTACCAACCAATCCCCATCCCCCCTCCCCCTCTGCACACACTGATAATCATTATGACAGTAGGACCATACATATACATCTTTGGCGCATTCGTAAACATTATCTATCGAGCAGCCGCTTGTATTGGTAATTTGGTACTATAGCCTACCAGGATCCACATGCACTGATGGGGTGGGACCGTTTCTGACATACCATCGCGGTAGTATTTTTTGCTGTCTAATGTGCATAGAATCAATAATATATTTCTAATAATGCATAGTAAAATAGTTTATAATGTTAGAATTGTCAATTCTGTCAACTTTACCAGTAGAGCCGACGTAAAATTGCAATTAGCATAGCTTTGACTAGCGTCAACGGCAGCAGTGTAATGTTGTTTACTAACAAAACAGTGAGCAGCTGGCCATACGCTTGACGGCCAGCTATCTGCGCACGCGTGAAAATGACGTCATACGGGAATTCCGTAGAACCTCCTATATGTTATTTAAGTTGTACTATATAACCGTGCGGACGGTAGTGAAAGCCTCCCTACGCAACTCGACTGCTGCCTAATTGTACCGTCAATAATATGTCAATGTAGACTATACGCAAATAGATTAGTTTAGATTAGATTTATATTTACCCGACATTTTAATTAATTTTAAACACATAACTGGAGTAACTGCTATATTGCAATCATAAATTTATTCATAAGCCTATGCAATGGTGTAGCCGTAGGTATACTTAACTATCATTTAAACAGTTGTACATTTGTGTACATGCATGACCATGAGGTATGTCCTTTAAGTTTAATCAACAAAAATATCATCAACTTCGAGATTATTGAACCTTTGTGCATCTCGAACAATGTATTGTGCCTGTGTGAACAATGAATTGTCAAAGAATATGTGCCTAATACGCGCAGCAGTAGAGAGCCTAGCTATGCTCCCCGAGATAATAATCTAGACTAATAGGAGTTGGTGTCATCTCGGTGTGACGTCACAACTCTAGCGCGATAGCTAAAAACGTTTGGTTGTCAAGGTGGTTGCTATATGCTTATCTCAGCTTTGGCTGTGCCGATTACAAAAATTTAAAAAGCGTTTTGTTCTTCTAGTAAAGGAGAATCTGTTTTATGATTGTCAATTTAATCAGAGCGATCGGGTATCCAGTCCTCACAACATCTTTAAGTATAATTTAATAAGCAAGTGTCTGGGTTAGAAATTAGTACACGGTCAATTCCAATCTGTGATCCTGCACTAGCATGTAGCGCAAGACCTTTATCAGCCTCCTCTTGATTTGATTTGAGATACGGCACGTCAGTAACAGAACATCGCGTTACCAGAACTGTTTTGCCATACTGACCTTCACTGATGAACAATTTCTTACCTTGACCAAGCAAAATACCTTTATCGGTCATGTATGAAGTATAAAATTCTCCAAGATTATCTATATTTTCACCATTACCTAGGGACTGTAGGAGTCCGAATACCTGGTCGCCCTCTTTGAACATTTCCTTGGCAAGCTGTGTTGCGTTTGTCATATCCTCCAATTTTAAATTCAAGGCAACCTTATGCTAAAGGTTGATGGATATTTTGAAACTAATTTGACTGAATGGTGTTACTGTGTATGCCGAACAATCAGAAACCTTGTACCGGTATACAGGACGCTGTATACGAGTATAGGGCTTTATGCCAAACGTATAATATTCACCCTGACCGTATTCCTGATGAATGATGATGATGATTGGAAATTATTAGGGCGGAACAGCCGTCCAATCTTAATTGCAAAAATATTTTGAAACCAATTCGACTGGATGATGTTGCTATGTATGCCCGATTAATTGGAAGCCCTTTTATGGCACAACAATCCCCCAATCTTAATTTAAAAACAATCTTATGATAAAGCTGTTGGATATTAAGAAACTGTTTCGAGTGGATGATGTTGTTGTGTATGTCCACCCTCACATTGGAACGGAAAAGGAAATTTTCAAAGATTACAGTAGTTATTAACCCTTTCAAGACGAAGCCGCCCATGATAGGCCTCTGCAGAGGTCTTTAGAAATGTCCATTGCAGGCCTGGAGAAGAATATTTTTTTTAATTTACCACTGGAATGACTGGCTCGATAACCCAGCTCGTCATTCCAGTGGTAAAGTTTCAAAAATAGTTTTCTCTTGGCCTGCAATTGGGCATTCAATAAGTAAATATTTTAATTTTTTTAAGAAATTTAATCATTCAAGTGTTAATCTTATAATGAAATTATTAATAATAGAAGATAATCAAATCGTAATGGAGGAATACAGTTTTAGCTATGCCCCACCCATCTTTAGCTAAGCTCCACCCACACTTCATCCATGTTGGGATCGATCGATCCGTGAAACCCCTGACTCAATTTCCAGAAAACTACACAGACAAGGTCTTGGATATTTTGAAACTAATGCGACTGCATGCTGTTGCTGTCCAATCAAATCAATTAAAAATAATCAACAGCATGTTTATTATATTGTAAGGACATTAAATTCGTGCAACAACGCTTAGCATGTCGTCAATCAGGCGTTCGTGATGAACTTGGCTACACCATGCACGACGTAATTGATTACAGCGGCTACAACTACTACCGCTACCTCTACTGCTACTACTGCTATTACCACTAGCACAGCCTGCTTGCAGAACATCATTCCTGTCGAAAATCAAAAGTATATATAACACCTATCTATAATGTGTATATCTCTATTACCTTTAAAAGTGCACATCTTGCAAATTAGAAAGATGTTCTGGGAGTGGAGACCTCCGAATTCCTCCATAATTTTTCGAATTTCGTCTGGAGGAATTGGAGCATTTCATTCCTGGTCTGTCCGGCCCATCATCGTACTTAGCATTTTGTCCCAAACAAACAACAACAGTAAATGACAATGACAGCAGCAACTACTACTACTACTACTACTACTACTACTACTACTACTACTACTACTACTACTACTACTACTACTACTACTACTACTACTACTACTACTACTGCTACTACTACTACTACTACTACTACTACTACTACGACTACTACTACTACTACTACTACTACTACTACTACTACTACTACTACTACTACTACTAATGATGCCTCTACTGTTACCTCTACTGCTACTGCTACTGTTACTGCTACTGTTGCTGATCCTGCCACTACCACTACCACTACCACTACCACAGTCCGTTCTGCAGCACATCACTACCGTCGTAAACCAAATCTACTGGAATTTACTATGTTTAATGTGCACAGACTACAAATTCTAAATATGTTCTGGGAGTGGGGACCTTCAATTTCCTCCATACCTTTCGAATTTCGTCTGGAGGAATTTGAGCGCTTAGCTACTGGACTGACCGGCCGGTCACACTCATCATATTTGCTATAAACAAACTTCTTTTCATAACACCTATATGCATATTATGTGTATATGCAAATCACTATTTAATTGCATTACTTGGATTGGCCAACGCTACACTTATTGATAACGCGCTCATAGGTCCCAGGGCCTTAGGCGGTGAGGTTGATGAGGTTGTGTATCTCTGAGGATTTAGGTTGTGTGCCCGATGTGGTGGGGTCCGGATGGGTCCTGTCACATGGTGGCTTTGTACCATGTGGTTGATGTATTTTGAATTGGGATTATGCGTCCCACATTCAACGCAATTTCACAAAGGAAAGGATTATATTGATTTTCACTGAGTGGGGTTATCACGTGCTGGGATTCGTCCTAGTCCTACTCCCATTTGGGTGCGCAACGTGCGCCTCCGTGGTAGGCAGGTTTCGCGATTTTGTCCTCAGATGTCCTGGCGTAGAGGTGCGCCTTTAAATTTGATGAGGTTTTGATTACCTAGGTACTTATACTATGTTGAAATAATAATAATAATAATAAATATAGCCGCAAGCGGCGTGCACCGGGGAGGGGGTGGGGGGGGGGGGAGGGGGGGTGTGCAAGCGGCTAGCATCCCGGTCACTAAAACGAAAGCTTTATCTGAGCCAGCTCTTATAGGTGAAAAACAAACAATCGTGTGTCAACAACAGCAGTAAAAATAATATAAATGAAATCAGTGCAGTTCTTCTTGAGAAGAAGACAATTAAATTCTCCAATTGCTTTAGTATTGGCAATTTGGTGGGAAAACGATCCAAGATGGCCGCCAAACCGTTCGTCCGACCGTATTGAAAATGGCAAATTTGGAATCAGAAGACCCAAAAACCTAGGTAAAACCAATTTCGGCCACAAATTTCAACAAATTAAAAAATTCAAAATGGCCGCCAATCATGCCGAATATTTATTGGTCAATGGCGGCCATGATTTTTGACGTATCAATTTCTCTTAAACAAACTGTAATGGCCCTCAGTCCCTAATCATACCAGCCAAATTTTGGCCCAACCCGTTTAAGGGGTTCTGGAGAAGAAGTCGTTTTTACAAAAACGAGGTCATTCAAGATGGCCACCCAAGTTTTCGGCCAATCAAACATCCTTGAACAAACTTGATTCAGGCAATGCTCTAGATGAGATTCCATGAATTTTAAATCAATCCGCCGAGTGGTTTCGGAGCAGAAGATTTTTAAATACGTTACACCCGAAATACCACAAAATCCAAATTGGCCACATGCCTAATAGGCCGACCAGCGTTGTTTGAACAAAATTAGATCTATTACCTAACAATGCTTGCCGCAAAATATAATTGAAATCCACCCAGTGGTTTCCGAGGAGAAGGAATTTCAATTTTCCAATTGCTTTACTATGGAAGAATTTGGTCGGGAAAACGATCCAAGATGGCCACCAAACCGTTGTTCCGACAGTATTGAAAATGGCAAATTTGGAATCAGAAGACCCAAAAACGTATTGAATATTTGGGACTTCTCTTCAAAGGGTCGTGTCGGGAACTTCTTACTGCTTACTCTCTCTCTCTCTCTCTCTCTCTCTCTCTCTCTCTCTCTCTCTCTCCCTCTCCCTCTCCCTCTCCCTCTCTCTCTCTCTCTCTCTCTCTCTCTCTCTCTCTCTCTCTCTCTCTCTCTCTCTATATATATATATATATATATATATATATATATATATATATATACGATGACGGATCCCGCTTCACTACCGGTAACTGGAAGGTGTTGCTGCGACAACGGTCACCGGTGGTGAGGAAGGATAACTGCAGTCAGCTCGTCTCGTCTGACTGATGGTGGATAGACGATATTTATCTTGAGACTGCTGGGCCTATCTGACTATTTTAAGTTCCAAGAAAGGACTGGGTGTTACTCCCAGCTCGGCTAGATTCCTAATCCTTATTGACTAACAAAGGCGGGTCTTACATATATGTAAGATTAATACTTTATTTACAAATATAACAAGTTCGTGATCAGGAGCAAAATCGCTCACAATGAATACTTGGTACAAATTCGTTGTACAATCTAACAATAGCTAATTATCTTATAAATCCTAATCCTGTTCTACTACTATCAAAACTTCGTTAGGCATACAAGCCACAGCTCAAAGCTAAGCACACACGAGGTACTTAGTGAATCACAGATGGTGATGGATTAAATTATCTAAGTGAAATCTCGCCTTATATACTCTTAATCCATGCCTCTACACACTTCGCAGAAACGTACAACTTCTCTCCAGATCTATTCCTATCCATTCCTACAAATCTTATAGGTATTCCATAAGCACACTTTGACTGGCCGAACAATCAGTCCACCAATCAACCTCTGCTTATTTCTTCCTAGAAGTTTTGACCTGATAACTGATCGGTCCTCGCAGCCAATCAGTGATTCCGCCATCTTTTGCCTGGCGCACAAGTCTATTCTCTATAAGTCTTTTCTGCAGAGTCTGATCGATGCTGGTTGGTTATGACGTCATTCTAACCAATCATGCTCTGCCCAATTCTTCCATGAAGATTGCGCCTCATATAGACAAAGCGGTGGAGACCGGTTGTGGTTTGATGTGATCTGTCAGCTAACTAACAACATTACGGAATGTGTTGTTGTTGCATGCCATCAAATGAGTGACATATAGTTTATCAATAAATTTCACTTCTGTTATTAATTCCTAAGGGATGCTACAATGTCCATGTCCTGTCCATTGCCTACTAATAGAGAAGCCTCGAGAATCCTAGGGTGCTAGGCACATGTGATAGATGATATCATTACCAGATGGTGCTGCTCCAGCCTAGTGTGAGAAACTAGATTGCTTACGTCATCGACTAAGTCCGTTTGTCACATTCAGTTTCACTCATCCCAACACTGATTAATATACATTGATTAGTTCCAAGACTACAATTACAAACAACTGCTGAATATTATAAAAGTGAATGCCGACTGAACAGCAATAACTTTTATCTAAACTATCTTTAAATACACATCAACTCAGAACCATAGAATCTTTTCCAATCAATTCGTCCATTTCAAATATTATTCTATTAATTTCATCTGCTGGTTATCTAACTCTATAAACCGCATCCTATTCATTTAACATTAGTACGCTTCTACAACATACAAAGAGATGACCCGGCTTGCTCGACTTTTCACCGTCAAAATGATTGACGTATTTACTAAACAAGAGGGGTTTTTTTCAGTTACAACTGTATTACCAGTAATTCGTCAAGCTGTTTAAAACACAGCCATAGTATACTTCGTCATCCTAACCGAATTATATGTCGTAGTTATCATTGATGCACATCTATTGCATCCATTTTTTGCTCACCTGGACTGTTAGCTCACCTGGTATTGTCAAAACATAATTTCTTTTGGGACTTAAGTGAATTATAAGACATCCTGCGGGGTCATGGCTTCCCACAAGACAATCCCATATTTACAGTATGTAAAACTAATTTCGGCTTCAGATTTCAAAAAATAAAAAAATTCAAAATAGCAACCAATCATGCTGAATTTTGATTGGTCGATGGCGGCCAGGATTTTGGATGTATCAATTTCTCTTGAACCAACTCTAATGCTCCTCAGTCCCTAATCATATCAGCCAAATTTCAGCCTGACCCGTTCAGCGGCTCTGGAGAAGACATTGTTTTCATGAAAACTATATCATTCAAGATGGCCACATAAGTTCTGGGCCAATCAAATTCCCGTGAGCAAACTTGGTTCAGCCGATGCCCTAGATGATATTTCATGAGTTTTGAATCAATCGGCTAAGTGGTTTCAGAGGAGATTTTTAAAAACGTTTCCCGAAATACTACAAAATCCAAAATGCCTGCCAGCCTATTAGGCCGACCAGCGTTGTTTGAGCAAAATCATAATAATAATAATAATAATAATAATAATAATAATACAGCATTTGTATAGCGCCATTTATCAATTTGACTAATTTTCAAAGGCGCTTCGGTACATATGTGTTTTTAGTCTTTCTTTAAATTTCTCCCTAGAGCTTATCGTTTTAAGATCCAGTGGTAGGGTATTCCAAAGTTTTGGCGTGGCGATGCTGAAATCATATCTCTATTACCTACCGATGCTTTCTGCAAAATCTAATTGAAATCCACCCAGTGGTTTCCGAGGAGAAGGCATTTTAAATTTTAAATTGCTTTGCTATGGGGAATTTGGCGGGAAACGAATCCAAGATGGCAGCCAATCCGTCGATCGAACAAATTCTAAAATGCAAGATATTGATTTCTAGACCCGACAAACATATATAGGCCCAATTTGGGCATCAAAATCCATTAAATAAAAAATTCAGCATGGCCGCCAGAAAGCTTGATGATGATTGGTCCATACGGAAATCCATATTTTTCAAGCTCTTAACTTCTTTTGAATAAACTTTATAGTAAGCAAATCTCCTCTGCTTTTGACCAAAGTTTAGCGTATTCAGTTGAGTGGTTCTGGAGAAAAAGATTTTTTTATATGTAGGAAAATTTTCGGGAAATCCAAGATGGCCGGCCAAATCTCTAGAAAATTATATCCATTCACAGGGGAAAAGTTTCGATTGCCATGCAAAGCTTAAATTTCGTCAGCCTTTTTGTCTTCACGGTATTTGCGAACAAATAAAAGCATGGAATAATAAAAATATAAAAATAAAAATAAACTGAACAAAAACAATAGTGTGCCAAGCACCAGCTTGGTCCCATAAACATAGCCGCAACTGGCTATGCACCAGGAGCCAAGCGGCTAGCATCACGGTCACTAATACGAGAACCTTATCTGAGCCAGCTCTTATAGGTGGCTTAGATCCTGAATAGCCTCTTAGATTTGATCAAGTTGGATTAATGCTGCCAGTTTTATTGAATCATGTGAAAAGGTTACAGTAGGAATTTTCTTTATCCGCCCAGTCTACCCATCATTGAATGTGATTTTGAAAAACAAACAGTCGTGTGTCAGTAATGGCAGTAAAATAATATAAATGAAATCGGCCCAGTTCTTCTTGAGAAGAAGACAATTCAATTCTCCAATTGCTTTAGTATTGGCAACTTTGGCGGGAAAACGATCTAAGATGGCCACCAAACCGTTCGCCCCACAGTATTGAAAATAGCAAATTTGGAATCAGAAGACCAAAAAACCTATGTAAAACCAATTTCGGCTTCAAATTTCAACAAATTAAAAAATTCAATATGGCCGCCAATCATGCTGAAATTTGATTGGTTGATGGTGGCCATGTTCTTTGACGTATCAATTTCTCTTGAACAACCTGTAATGGCCCTCAGTCCCTAATCATAACAGCTAAATTTCCGCCAAGTCCGTTTAGCGGTTCTGGAGAAGATGTCATTTTCACGAAAACTAGGTCTTTCAAGATGACCACCCAAATTTTCCGCCAATCAAATTTCCTTGAACAAACCTGGTTGAGCCGATGCCCTATATGATAATTCATCAGTTTTGAATCAATCCGCCAAGTGGTTTCGGAGGAAAGGATTTTTAAATATATTTCCCGAAATACTACAAAATCCAAAATGCCCGCCGGGGTAATAGGCCGACAAGCGTTGTTTGAACAAAATCAGATCTCTATTACCTAACCATGCTTCCTGCAAAATATAATTGAAATCCACCTAGTGGTTTCTGAGGAGAAGGAATTTAAAATTTCCAATTACTTTAATAAAGGGGACTTTGGCAGGTAAACGATCCAAGATGGCCGCCAATCCGTTCGTCTGACAGTATTGAAAACCGAAAAACCTTTGTGAAACCAATTTCGGCTTAAAATTTCAGCAAATTAAAAAATTCAAAATGGCCGCCAATCATGCTGAATATTGATTGGTCGATGGCGGCCATGCTTTTTGACGTATCGATTTCGCTCAGGCCCTAATCATATCAGCCAACGTTTGGCCCGATTTTTTCAGCGGTTCTGGAGAAGAAATCATTTTCACGAAAACCAGGTCATTCAAGATGGCCACCCAAGGTTTCGGCGAATCAAATTCCCTTGAACATACTTGGTTCAGCTGACGTCCTAGATGATATTTCATGAGTTTTGAATCAATCCGCCAAGTGGTTTCGGAGAAGATTGTTAAAAACGTTTCCCGAAATACTACAAATCCAAAATGGCCACCGGCCTAATAGGCCGACCAGCGTTGTTTGAACAAAATCAAATTTCTATTACCTAACGATGCTTCCTCCAAAATATAATTGAAATCCACCTAGTGGTTTCCGAGGAGAAGGAATTTAAAATTTCCAATTGCTTTACTATGGGGGAATTTGTCAAGAAAACGATCCAAGATGGCCGCCAAACCGTTCATCCGACAGTATTGAAAATGGCTAGTTTGGAATCAGAAAACCCAACGACCTATGTGAAACCAATTTCGGCTTAAAATTTCAACAAATAAAAAAATTCAAAATGTCCGCCAATCATGCTGAATATTGATTGGTCGATGGCGGTCATGTGTTGTGACATATCGATTTCTCTTGAACAACTTGGAATGACGCTCACTCCATAATCACATCACCCAAATTTCGGCCCGATCCGTTCAGCGGTTCTGGAGAAGACTAGGTCATTCTAGATGGCCACACATGTTTTTGGCCAATCAAATTCCCTTGAACAAACCTGGTTCAGCACATGCCATACATGATATTTCACCAGTTTTGAATCCATCCGCCAAGTGGTTTCAGAGGAGAAGATTTTTAAAAACGTTTCCCGAAATACTACAAAATCCAAAATGCCTGCCAGCCTATTAGGCCGACCAGCGTTGTTTGAACAAAATCAAATTTCTATTACCTAACGATGCTTCCTGCAAAATATAATTGAAATCCACCCAGTGGTTTCCGAGGAGAAGGCATTTTAACTTTCCAATTGGTTTAAACGTGATTTATTTTGTCCAGATGGAAGCACGATATGACATAGAGTCTTATGCCCGTGTCTCCCATACACATACAGATTATTCAAAACTTTTTTACAACAAAATGGCGGCAAATCATAATAGTTTAATTAATTGTAGTCTATTAGTGTGCATAAGTGTGTGGATGTTGAGTGTGAGGTGAGGGAGAGTAGGAAGAAACACCGAGATAGAGAGGGAGGGGGTAAGGAGGGGAGAGAGGGTGAGAGATAGAGAGAGCGGGGAATAAGATCAAATGGAAGAATAGCAGAGGTGAGCTCTAGGTGCTGCCTTCGCCCCGACCTGTACGTGTTGGGCTGCTGGCCTTTTACCCCTTAAACTATAAGTTCGCGAACAGGAGGCTACTGAAAGCGGTTGGTGTTAATTATGTATTGACATACCATATTACAGTTTGTTCATTTCCAAGTCCCGTATAGTAGCTGGTTGACCGTAAGATTAGCAAGAGAAATATCATTCAAGGCAAGCTGATTTTGGAAAACGACTCTTTGCTCGTTAAAAACGGCACAATGTAAGAGGTAGTGGTTTGTAGATTCATCATTGTGCCCAGAAGAACAACTGGCAGATTCAGACAGAAAGTTGTCAAATAGATGTCGGTTTAAAGAACCACAACCGTTTCGGAGCCTGCATAGCATTATGTTGGCAAACCTCGGGCCTACGTAATACCACTCAGGGGGTTGTCGTATGGGTGACATAGCCTTGAGTTTGCTTTTAAATTCTAGAAGCGTGATAGAATCTCTCACTGGCATAGGATGCATATTCCAGGCACGGATGGTTGCTGGGAAAAAGGATCCATAGAAGAGCTCAGTACGGCAGCGGAATGGAGTGAAGAAATTTGGATGACGAATATTGTAAGGATTTCGTGCTTGGGATAGTGTGGGAAGATGGTTGACCAGAACCTCACAGGTCATCCCATTAATAATTTTAAATAGCATAGATAATCTATGAAATTCACGTCTACTTGACAAGGTTTCGATGCCTGTTTCTAAGTACAGGTCTTCAATGCTCGCACTGTGTGTCATTCCGCATACCGTTCTGAGAGCATCTTTTTGGATATCCTCTAACCGAATTACAAGATATTGTGGAATATTATCCCACACAACATCTGCATATTCTAAAGATGGTCTAATAAATGTTTTGTACATGATCTCGAGACATTTACGGTCTAGAATATATTTTAGACCTTTAAGTAAGGAGAGTTTGTGTTGAGCGTTTGCTATGAGAATACTCACATGGCTAAGCCAATTCCCTTTGTTAGTAAAGGTAATGCCGAGGTGCTTATGATCAGTTGACAGAAGGATTTCAGAATCTTTGAAGTTAATTGAAAAGGATGTGGGCTCGTTGCGCAAGGGAAAAAATAGAGATGTAGATTTCGAGGCATTAAACTCGATGAGCCACATGTTTGCCCAATGCGTCATGGTCAGGACATGTCAGTGTTTGATATCGTAATTGAGTGGAGAGTATTGTCCGTATACATAGCTAGAGGAGGTAAGTTGGCATTAGCATCGTCAATATTGGCGATGCTAGAGAAGTACCGGTTAAGGAGGATTGAATATTCTAAAGAGTCCTAAGAAAATGAGCCATCATCGCACTTCAGAGGCGGCTTTTCGCTAAAATTAGAGTTAGTATCACATAGGAACGTCTTGCATATTTTCCACAACTCTTTAGGACTTGTGCGTCCATGCCTTGTTTTTTCAGCTTTTTTATTCCTGAAGTTTTCTTTCGCTGTTCGGACTAATGTATTGATGAGGATTCTCTACGGGTTTTTTTAAGTTGGCCACGTCTTGCTCTCAGTTAGCTGTTCTTGATTTCTTGGACAATTTTTCCCTGACTCTCATTTCATGCTTTATTTCACTGGACATCCAGGCTTTATCGTTTACTAATACTAGCAGCGGCGATAATGTTAGTAGTGATTGTCTGACACCAAATGTTGATTCCATTAACATCAGAGATGTTGTTCCAGTGTGCGTTAGTTAAGTCTTCTTCTTCTTCTTTTCGTTCGCTGATCATACCGCCAGTCCTGTAAGTGACTATCGACATGATCATAAGCATTAAGTGCGTGGATCCATGGTTTATTAGAGTGCGCCCTGTGGCCTGGAACCTCCGTCTTAAGCACTCGAGGTTTCTGTCAGGGTTACCTCACCCTTACCTCCTTTAATCGCCTCTTACGACACGCAGAGGATACGGAAGGTGTATTCTAAGCCCCACCTACAGGGCGAGGTTAGTTACGTGATCCCTGAATAAATCCCAATCAACTTTCGCATAGTCCCATATATGGCAAGGTTATGTTTTACGTTTAGGTATGGAGGACGATACAACCAAATATACTGGAGTATGATCACTATAAAATGGTGCAAGTACTCTACTCTCTTTTACTATTCTGGCAAAGCTCATAATAATTGGATCAAGTAATGTATTTGAAATGGGTCGGGTTGGTTCTTGTATTAACTGGTGGAAGCCAAACGTAGATATGATGTCACGTAGATGATGCTTAGATGGATTGAGAAGATCGTCCTTAATATCGCCGAGTAAGACAAGATTTTTGTTTGGGTTTAAGTCCCGAACATTCTCAATATTGTTGGTGATAGTTTGCCATTTGTCAACACTTGTGTTAGACGGCCGGTAGATTACACACAATAATAAACCAGGGCGGTCGTGAATCTCGATCCATATCATTTCAATGCCACGACATTCATATACAATATGACGGGTAGATGTCACGTTGTTAGAGATATAGACGCGCACGCCTCCCCACGGCTGCTGGCGGTCTATCTGATAAGGCTCCTGGAAACCAGGTAGTTTGATTATGCTATTGTTAACATTTTGGGTAAGGTGGCTTTCAGTAATGGCAATGGTGTCAAAGTTGGACAGATTAGCTTCGATAAGATGTATTTTATCTTTGAGGCTGCATACATTGAGGTGGACAACATACATTTCTGAACAGTTAGTAGGGCCTGGATTAGTTTCTACATCGCCAGCCAAAGAAGGGAGAATGTAAATTAGTAAACAGGTCAAACATTACTCAGGTAGTAATTAAGAAGGAGTGATAGGAGGGCTGTGTAAATTCCTCTATGCCGTCCAAGTATTTCTCGCAATGGAGGTGGGGTAGCTCGATAGTGCTTGGGTTTGACAGTGTGGCAGTTAAAAAGCCCAATAGCCACACTGTAACATGTTATGTCATTATCCATTGTCAATTGGGTAGATCACCAAAGGCCATTTGCACATGCGGCAGTAAGGCGGAGGCAAACTTGAAAAATCAACATATAGAGCTTCATAGATAGTAGGGAGAGGCAGGTAGGAGTAAGAGATAGGACAGATAAATAACATGAAGGAATAGAGGACAAATAAAGACAGAGTCATTAAAGGCGTAGGTGGTAGGTACGGCGCTTGTGGAGTAATAGTGAGAACCATTGGCTGTGGTGGAGAATTTTTCTTGGTGTGCTGTGTTGTATTCAAACAATGGTTGGATTTGGATGATGGCCTAATCTAGTGTGGCAGAGTGGTTCAGGGCAATAATAAATATAATCTGTTGAGTATTATGGAACGGAGTCGACGGGGGCCCGGTGCTGCATCAGGCAGCAAAAGTCCTCTGATCAAAATATTAAACAAGAGATCAGTGTTACACAGATGATATATTGTCATGACCCAATTGTAAGTGGAAAATTCTAACCACCAATAATATGATTCCTGTATTCTACTGCTGAATATACAATCAAAATTCTGGAAGACGCCCGGTGCAGCCTCGTGCAGCAACAGTCCCCCGAGGAGTCAGTTCCAAAATATTTGTGTAATAATTCTAACATTTCCGTTGTAGGCCTGCAGTTACTAGTGTATACGTTTGAAATTGGTAGGCTCTGTTGTATTCAAACTTGGCTTGAATTTGAATGATAGCCTAGTCTAGTGTGACATGTAGTTCAAGGCAACAATAAATATAAACTGTTGAGTGCATGGAGCAAAACAAAATGGGGCCCGGCGCTGCTACAGGAAGTCATGTTTTGTGACTAGTAAATATACACCAGATCGAATAGGGAGCCAGTGCCAGTAACAAGGGGAATTTGGCATGAAACGAATCCAAGATGGCAGCCAAACTGTCGATCGAACAAATTCGAAAATGCCAGATTTGAATTTCTCGACCCCCAAAACCTGTATATGACCATATTTCCGAAAAAGTTGGTCCGATCCCAGGATGATTCATAATAAGGAAAAATTAGTTACCTCTCCGGGATGTAGAAATTGTTTGAGTGTAGCTTTTGAGTGACGTTGCCAGCGACCGTCAGTTAGTGCTGAAGAAGTGACCGAGATGGTGACGAAAGCTACACTCAAACAATTTCTACATCCCGGAAAGGTAACTAATTTTTCCTTATTATATATATGACCAATTTGGGCTTAAAATTCCATCAAATAAAAAATCCAATAATTCCGCCAGACGGCTTGATTCTGATTGGTCCATAGGCAAATCCTTGTTTTTCCAGCTATCGAATTCTCTTGAACAAACTTTTATGAGACCCACTCTCCGATGATTTTCACCAAATGTTAACCCATTCCCTTCATGGGTTCTGGAGAAGATTTTTTTAAATGCGGGAAAATTTTCCGGAAATCCAAGTTGGCTGCCATCCTATCTAGAAAATCATATCCATTAACATGTAAAACGTTTGCTCTAATAAGGCCCTCTTGCCAAGCAAAGCTTGAATTTCATCAGCTTTTTTGTCTTCGCGCTATTCACGAACAAATAAAAGCACGGAATAATTGAAAAAATAATAATAATAAACAGAACGAAAACGATAAGGTACCAAGCACCAGTTTGGCCCCCCTAATAATAATAATAACTAAACCTGGAACTGCAAGCAGTTACTGCGATGGCTTCCAAGCCAGCTCCTAGTAAGCTGTTGCAAAACTTAAGCCTAAACTACTAACATTTTCTACCCAGTAAAAGGACGGAACCTGTCAGGGAATGCTGAAATGTCAGCAGTTAAGGCTAAAGATACAATTGTTAAGTACCAGCAAGAGCGTGAAACATGTATGTCATCCTGTAACATGTTTGCACTCAAATGACGTTTGCTGCCCTCATTTCAACTTTGTGCAATCTAGATAACACTTTTGTGCTCATTTGACCTTTTTGCACTCAATGACTTTTGGAACTCAATGACGTCATGCACTCAAATGACCTTTTCAGTACTCATTTGACATTTCTGCACTCAAATAATCCTTTTGGGCACTCAATTGACGTTTCTGCACTCGCATGACCTTTTCACACTTAAATAATCGTTTGTGCACTCATTTGACCTATTTGCACTCAAATGACCTTTTCTGCACTCAAATGACATATTCGTACTCGGATGACCTTTTGGTACTCAAATGGCCTTTTTTGTGCTCCAATGACCTTTTCTGTACTTATTTGACCTTTCTAGACCCAAAAGACTTTTTTTGCACTGCAATGACCTTTTGATCACTCATTGGACATTTCTGCCCTCAATTGACCTTTCTGCACACAAATGACCTTTTTCACACTCAAATGACAGCAGCAAATGTGTTAATGGAGATTTGTAATATAGGAGCAAAAGTGTTAATGAAGAGTTGTAATCCGGCAGTAAATAGGATTAATTGAGCCTTCCAATTCAGCAGTAAAGCTGTTGTGACTTGACTTCGCATCAGCAGTAAATGGGTTACCTGATACTGGCAATTCAGCATTAAAAGTGTTTGTTGTATCTTCCATTCAACAGTAAAATGCTGAAGTGAGACTTGTAATTCAGTAGTGAAATGGTTAATGGACAGTTGTTATTCGGTACTAAGATGGTTAATGGCGACTTGTAATCCAGCACTAAATGTGTTAATGGAAACTTTTAATTCAGCAGTAAATAGGTCAATGGAGACTTGTAACACAACAGTAAGAGGGTTGACAGACAGTGCAATTCGGCTGTAAAAGGGGTACCATTTAGAGACTGATAATTCAGCAGTAAAAGTGTTAAGTTAGCCTTGCAATTCAGAAGTAAACCGGTTAATGGAGGGTTGCAATTCAGCAGTAAGTGGGTTAATGAACATTTGTAATTTGTCAGTAAAAAGGTTAATGGCAACTTGTAGTTCAGCAGTAAATCTCGTGGAAGGAATTCTAGTTTGTAATTTGAAAATCTTATGGCTAAAAGATGTTGTTGTCATAGGCAGCAGCACAGAGTAGCATCGTTCTTAAAATAAATAGCAGTTAAGGTGTGAAATAGATCTGCATAATGTGTCACGCATCTGCCACTTAACAGTACCATTTAGCGATGCATGTAAATGTGGGGGTGGGTGAGTTAATAGCTGTGAAACTCTATGCTAGTCATAAATTTCATTTAAAGAAAAGTTACCAGTCACTGTTTATTTTTGATATCTGATAGTACTTGATATTAGATAACACACATTTACTACTGCATGCAAATTGAAAAAGGAAAAATTCAAAAAGATATATCTCGGCGTTTCTTAACCTATCCGATCCATCCTTGCAGAGATTGTCACCAGTTAGTCACTGATCAAGATTACAAAATTTGAACAGGATACATACACAATTTTTGTAGAAACGATCATTTTCTGAAATCATGACGTCATCAACATGGCCGCCGTATTATGTGAGCTGGCAAGTTTGGCTGCTCAAATCTTAATCAGAGTTCTGGATCATTTAAATTTATAAAATTTTACTTTGATAAAGGCAATGGTTTTATAGAAGCTTGTTAAAAATGTCAAAATGTTTGCACAAAATCCAAGATGGCTGCCAAACCAGGTTAGCTAGAAACGTTCTGCTTTTACACTTTTTAGTTACATCCTACAATGTTTCAGTCCAGTCGACTTAGCGGTATGAGAGAAGACATTTAAGTTTTTGCAGCGGAATAAAAAAACAATAATAAGAATAATAAATAGAGGTTAGAGGACTAACCTCGCTGGTTCCAAGAAAGGGTTTCTGGTCAAAGGTTTCATTGGATGGTAAAAGGAATGTCACTGTCAACTATTTTTAATATCTGGTGAACACATTGAAAAAAGACCAAAAACCGTGAAAATTATCAGATATTGACAAAAACCATCAAAATGGTAAAAAAAAACCTGGAAATTGTCAAAAACGACAGAAAAAAGGTGAAAATCAGTCAAAGACGACCAAGAATTTCCAAAAATTATGAACAATGGTCAAAGACCATTAAAAATTGAAGAAATGACCAAAAACGACAGAAATGGGAAAAATTTGTCCAAATCGGTCTAAAATGACCAAAATGGTAAAAACCTATAAAAAAAAACCGAAGTGGTAAAAAATTTGAAAAATCTGTCAAAAAGGACCAAAATATTTAAAACAATCAAAAATGATCCAAAAGACTCAAAAATGGTAAAGATTATCAAACACGGACAAAAACCACCAGATATAATAAAAACGATAAAAAAGAGAAAAAATGTCAAAAATAGCAGAAAAATGGCAAAAATCAGTCGAAAAGGACCCATAATTGTCAAACATGAAAAATGGTCAAAAGCATCAGAAATGGAAAAATAACCAAATATGACAGAAATGGGAAAAATTGGTCTAAATCAGTCAAAAGGACCAAAATGGTAAAAAAAAACAATAAAAAATGATGGCTACGGGAAAAAATTGTCAAAATCACTCAAAATGGTCCAAAATTGGCCAAAAATAATAAGAAATGGACAAAAATCCTAAAAAATTAGTCAAAGTGATACAAATGACAAACTTGATGAACATTGAAATGAATTGTAAAAAACTGCAGAAAAGTGGCGAAACCCATCAAAAAGGTATCAAGTATTGTCAAAATGCTGGAAAATGATCAAAAAGCATTAGAAATGGAAAAAATGCCCAAAAATGACAGAAATGGGGAAAATGGATCCAAGTCGGTCAAAAAAGTCCAACATTGGCAAAATATAAGAATAGACAAAAAAATAGTCAGTGATAAAAACGACAAAAAATGTTGAAAAGGGAAAAATATTGTCAAAAACAGCAGAAAAGTGGCGAAAATCATTCACAAAAGACCAAGAATTCTAAAAAAAAAGATGAAAAATGGTGAAGAAGCATCAAAAATGAAAAAAATTACCAAAAACGACAGATACAGTAAGAATTTGTCAAAATCAGTCAGAAAGGGAGAAAAATGGTAAAAACAAATTATAAAAAATAACCAAAATGGTAACAAATTGCAAAAATGGTCAAAAAGGACCAAAATAGCTAAAACAATAAAAAAAACTAGATAAAGAATCTGCTGATTGTACACTAACAGATCCTAGAAGGCTGCCAGAAACATTAGGAGGCGATGCGGTCTGAATATCATTCCCGTACATTTTCTACGGGCATTTTTGGTCAAGGGAAAGGGGATTTCTCGGAAACCATACAGCAGATCCAATTTCTATAGAGGGCCTTTACATGCCCTGATGCATAGTAGGAATGCCTCAAACGTAGAGGTGGTAGTTCCAAAACTGGACCATTTATCATCAAGTCCATTCCCAATATATTCCCGATGGAAATATTTATCTGTGTTACAAAATTTAGGATAGCCCATGAACTGATCACGGTATCGAAGTTCCATAAATGGCGTCTGCGAGGGAATTCCGCCCCGTATCAGTCAGATAAAATTGTGAAACAATCCACCAGTAATTTCGTAATCTATCGGCAAATCACGGAAATATTTGTCAGTAAGCATATTTTCAATAATAGAAATGTTAATATGTTAATTACCGATTTTATTGATGTAAATGATAGGAGCATCTAGTATCTAGGGATGTCTCAAATTATAACACTCTGACCATCAGAGAACTAAGAATGATAACGATGCCACATAATTGTATTTATGCAGAATTTGCTCAAAAATAGGTCACCATACCCCAAAAAGAACTTTCAGTCAGGATGTGGTTCAAGAGATTATAAACGCACATTAAGTTGCAAGACGATTGACAAAAAATGCTAGTAGCAGTTGCTGTCCAAATATCACTCCACTCCACTTCCTATGGGCCTTTTGGGCAAGGAAAAGGGGATTTCTCAGAAACAATCAACCAGATCCAATTTCTCTTTCAGGCCTATATATGCTCTGGGGTGTCCTAGGAGTGTAAAACTGTGTCATTTATCAGAAAATCAATTTCCAATACATTCCCTATGGAAATATTTGTCTGCGTTACAAATTATATATGTTCGCTAACGATTTTATTGACATATTGTATAGTAGTATGATGCCTCTACATTTATACCCAATTTTAACAATGTGACAGTCCTAGAAATATGAATTATCTGGATTCCAAAAAATTGTACTTATGCCAGATTTTCTCGAAATCGGGTCACGTGGTCCAAAATTGGCAAAAAATAATCAAAAATGGACAAAAACATAAAAAAGTTGTAAAAAATTATCAAAAACGATGAAACTGATAAAACAATTTGAAAAGAAATGCTCAAGATCGTTCAAAAATGACAAAAAATCCTGTCATATCATAATAAATTATCAAGAAGCATAAAAAATGGTACAAAAACTACCAAAAACAATTTAATTTGTCAGAAACGGTAAAAAAATTTGTCAACATCAGTAAAAAAAAGTTCAATAAGGGAAAAAATACTAATTCAGCAGTAAATGGGTTAATCAAGATTTGCAGTTTAGCATTAAATGGGTTAATAGACGAATTCAGCAGTAAACTGGTTAATTGAGACTTGTAATTCAGCAGTAAAAGGGTTAAGTGACACATGATATTCAGCAGTAGAAGGGTTAATTAAAACTTGTAATTCAGAAGTAAAAGTGTTAATAGAGTACTGTAATTCAGCAGTAAAAGGGTTAATATAGTCATGTGATTCAGCAGTTCAAGGGTTAATTTAGCCTTGTGATTCAGCTGTAAAATGGGTTAGTTGAAACTTGCTATTCAGCAATAAAGGGGTTAATTGAGTATTTTAATTCAGCAGTAAATGGTTAATTTAGCCTTGTCATTCAGCAATAAAAGGGTTAATTGACACTTGTAATTCAATGAGTGGGCATTCAGCAGTAAATATGTTAATGGTACTGACTTATGCCAAACGATTAATGGAAGTAATCCTTATAATTCAGGAGTAAACGTGTTAATTCTGATGCTTAATCATAATCATTTAGTTCTTAGTAGTACCAGGATGGTCCTAGGTCATCGACAATTAGAAGGCAATAACAACTTCCAGCTAGAAATTAATTCAGTGTAATATATATGCTTGTAATCATCAAGTTGTCACCATAAATTTGCTCGATGGCAAAAACTGTAACATATCTGACCTCTCTATTAAGGAACACCTCCATTTTCTATATGTTATGTATTAATAATAATAATAATAATAATAATAATAATAATAATAATAATAATAATAACAAGAATCCGACAATTTCGAAAGGGTTCCAAGCGGAGCTGCTTGGAACCCTAATAATAATAATCGGAATAATTACAATAGGCTTCCAGCAGAGCTTCGTTCTCAGCTTGGAAGCAAATAATAATTCCCAACATTCCATGTAACCGTCATTCACCGTGTAAATGTATGTAATAATGGACCCCATATGTAGTGATGGATGGTTATAGACACTATGGTTCTTCACCGCAGGGTGTCTTTGAGAACAATGGGGATCGTATGGAGAGCAATGGCATCCGTATGCACACAAAGGAAATGTATTTTGAGAACAATGTCAGCTATAACCACACGATTTCGAGGTTTGAGAACAATGCCGTCGATAGTCGCACACTTGAGAATCTATATTTATTATATGTGACTCATGGTAAAACCCCATTGGATGTCCTGAAAATGTTAACCCATAAAAGTTGGGTATTTTACATTTTAACTTAGCGGCGCGTGCCCCCCCTCCGTGGATATCTACCGTGGTAGTGTGGTAAGGTAAAAATAATATAGTTCAAGAGGAGGGCTGATAATAGGAGGAATGCGTTTAAGAGGTGGTCTGAATATGGAGGTCTATGAGGAAGATGAGGAGTATGAGGTTGATGAGGCTAGCATTCTTGCTCGGTAGAAGTTGGTTTTGAGGGTCTCGCGTACTTGTTTACAAGGCAATGCTCTATGTACGAATATTTTGAAAATAATTTGTCTGCGTCATTGTTAAAAATCCTTACTCGAAATATTTATCAGTGCCTTGAATGACTGCATCATCATATGTTTTATTATGTTTTTAACCCCGCTATCTACCGGTCAATGTCTATGGATAGTTGTAGCGCACGAATATTTTGAAAACGATTTAACACAATCAAATCGTTTCCTAAATATTTAGCTGTAACACCATCCAATTACTTTGTTTGGTGCGAAATTTCGTTGTCACGGAGCCTTTAAGCCACTAAACTTTATTAATAAACTATGTACATACCGAATATTTTGAAAAAACGATTTGACTGGTGGCTTAACCCACCGCAAATCGTTTTTAAATACTTAATAGGCAATATAGCTTTTGCAATAACGTCAGTCGTTTTTAGATTTTGTCTCTGCTTGATGTTATTGTTGTGTTTAAAATGTCTGCATTATGTCTCTGAGGGTGACACGTGTTTATGGAATTGTTTGTCAGGCGTATGCATGATAAAAAGATTATTTGTTGCATATGGTTTAATTTAACCATTCATCACTGTCACATTAGCCGTGAGATCGGTCCTTAATCGAGTTACAAACATGGCACGTGTTAAGGAATAATTAAAGGATGTTAAAGCACCACCCGTCTCGTTCTAAGCACAAGATATTACAATGTCCTCGCCGAGAATTTAAAAAAAATCAATAATAACACGTGCACCCGCTCACTGGCTATTGAGGTTTACTGACGAGTAAAGATTCAACAATTAAGAGCAACATTACGAGCATAATCATAGATGGTCGTTTACTACAAATATAAATATATCCTTTTGGCTACAGAGCAGTGTGGCATTATAACAATGTTTATACTATATAATTCAGTCCTGCCCTAACCGACCACCTCGTGTTACACCATTGCATGGGCGCTAGAGACTTTCTTAACCCCTTTAACCCTCGAATTTCTTCACGAAAATTTCCATTTTCTTCATATTCATATTTGTAGACCTAGAGAAGACTATTTTTGAAAATGTATCATTGGAATGACTGGCTCTGATGGCTATCCATTTGTCTAGACATTGCGACAGCAAACACCACCCACCAACCACCCACCACCGGGACCACCATCATCATCACCAATACCCACCACCACCAGCATCAACACCATCACCCACCACCTTCACCACCTTCACCACCACCAGTGCCACTAGCACCACCACCACTACCACCACCACAACCACCAACCACCACCGCATGCTGCGGATTGCGACTGCTTGTTGTGGATTGCGACAGCATATTGCGGATTTGTGGGTGCATGTTGCGGATTTGCGGGCGCATGTTGTGGATGGCAACAAGTGTATGTACATGCCTGAACACACCTACACACCAAAATGCATGCATACATGTGCTGCCGCATGCGGGCCACATGTTGCGGATTTGCGGGCGTATGTTGCGGATTTGCAAGTGCATGTTGCGGATTTGCGGGTGCATGTTGCAGATTTGTGGGCGCATGTTGCAGATTTGCGGACACAGTACATATAATCCTATAAATGGTACAAATTCAATCCCTTTTCTCATTCCAGTTTAAACATCGCATTTATCCTATAATCAATATGCCGAGACATAAATGTTTTGAATGTGATTCAACATTTAATAGGTCAAATGACATGAAGCGGCAATAGCGAAAGTCTAGACAGTGAAGATGAAGAAATGACAGAGATGAATAGTGAAGATGATGAGCCAGCGGAGTCGGAGAATGAAGCCGGTGATGACTCAGCAGAGTCTGAGAGTGAAGATGAAGGTGAAGATGAAAAAGAAGCCATAGGCAATGAGGAACTATTTACCATATTCCAAAATATTAAGCAGGTCTTAGACGCTGAACAATCATGTTTAGAAGATGAGGATGGTGAAGTGAACACAGACCCAAATGGTGTAGGCAATGTGTCTATTTACGTATATGCTGATGCTTTAGTTACAAAGTGTATAGACATAATGTTCCAGTGGAGAAGATTACAGAACTCTACGCTCATTAAAATAATTCGTTGGGAGACTAGATTTTATCACCGAGGGATACGCATATGATGAAGCAGTCTTCTCAGCTTTTCGAAAAAGATAGTTTCTGATCAAGAAGTACATACGGAACTATCTAGATGCTGACGATAATGATGATGATGATTCTGTCGGTGATGGATCTGATCCATAAGGAATCAGTCATCGATAAATGGATCTCTAGAATATTGACTATTTGTTTATGCTATAGTAACTATATGTTTTATCATATGTAATATTTTCTTCAATGTCAAAATATGGATACAAATAAAACATTGGTTCTTTATGTGCGTGTTGATTTGATGATTGTAGCTTCCCAGCCGGGTCCCCCCACCCCCACCCACACCCCACATCCCCAGATATACAAATCGGAGTGGATGCTGTTGAACTTGATGCTGATGGCGGTGGAGTTGGCGGTTTGTGGAAATAGGTGTTGTGGTGGATGATGGTGGTGGGGTTAATACTTGGTAGTGGGTGTTGGTGCTTAGTGGGTAGTGGTGCTGGTGGTTATAGAGGGATGGTGATGGTGGTGATGTTGGTGGTGATGGTTGGTATTGGTAGCAATGTTTAAACAATGGTTAGCAACTATATTATTTTTGTTGTCTGGGTCTCATTGACTTGGTACTCATAATGCATTCATACTGTGTGTACACGGACACGGTAATTTTTCCTATTTTTATTACCTTTAACTGGCTGACTGGCGAGGTGTTACAGACATTCCAGGGATCTACATCCTAGCTAAATATTTTGGAAACGATTTGAGCCAAAGTTGATGTTAACACGCAGTCAAATTATTTTCAAAATATTCACTAAATATCTTGGAAACGATTTGATAGAAAGTTGTTGCTAACACCACAGTCAAATTATTTTCAAAATATTCGTACAACAATAGCGCGCATTGCCAGCTGATGCCTTGTAAACAAGTATGCTAGTATACATCATCCATCGTGCCAGGCAGAGTTCCGCTGCGCTAGCACACCTCACCCCTCATCCTCCTCACTTATTCGACCTCAATTATGTGACCACGTCTACAGTCATTCCAGGGATGTTATTTTCTGATTTTTTCAAACCTAAATCATGGCGCATTGGTAGTTTAAGTGAATAGTTTTGATACTAATTTGACACAGGAGCTACAATTCGTACTAGTGCCTTCATGCGCACAAACTCTTAAAAAAAGTGCTGTTCAATGCGACAGTTTGACATAGGAAGCCACAATTCCGCTTAGTTTCAAAATAGTTTTTACTACAACCACGAGGGAGCGCATCGACAACCTAATTAATACGTTAAACGATACAAGGGTGCTCGTCATTATTCGTCAACGATGACGCTGGTGGACAATTTAATAAAATAAAATATTTAATTATTAAAATTTAATAATTAAATGACTGTCGCTTTAAAGACCACTCCTTAAATACGAGATGCATGATTATTATCTATATAATATCATACATACAACATCGCTTGGTTTACCTATATATTACCCGCATAGAGATGTACTTTGCTCTGTTTTTTAAAAATTAAATGACTGGTAGGAAGCCACTTAGTTTCATGTTTGAGGGTTTTACATGAAGGTTAACGCGTTTGCATACAAATTGAAGGATTAAAAGTGAATCATATATGCATTATGCTCAATAACGAGGTGGTCAGCGAAAACATATTTCCCCCGGATACTGTTTAACATGCACAGATTTTATGCGCGTTAACCATTTAACAAACTGATCCATCGCGTCTAGCCCGTGAACATATCCAATATTTTCGCCTGCATGGATGTGTCATTATATGGAGGCCAGTACGCGACAGTTTTTGATAGGTCGATAGTCATCTCACGTGATATTCCTTATATTTTTTGTAGTAGAGCGAAATCGTATGGTTATAGACGCCATTGTTCTCAAAATATATTTCCTTTGTGTGCGTACGGACGCCACTGTTTTCCATACGTTCCCCATTGTTCTCAAAGACACCCTGCGGTGAAGAACAATAGCGTCTATAACCACCCATCACTACTCCCATATGCCATATTGTGGCCTTGGTGTAAATTGAATTGAATTGATTATGACATCATCCCACACGTCACGTCGTCGATTATGGTGCCATATGATTGACTGAGAAGCTGGAATCCTCCATTGTCAGAATGGGAATGGGGCCCGACGGATAGGTGGTTATATGAACAAGTTAGGCTGTGACGTCTGTTAATGTACTGGCTTAACCCAGATCTGATTTAATATGGCCAATAATGCACAATAATAACTTTTAAAAATATTTCCCGTGGATAATTATGGTTGGAAACAGCGGGTCTATTAGAACAAGGAAGAAAATTGTAAAGAATATGCTCGTCATTTCATTCTATATGGTAACGGGATGTCGGTGATAGTGCAAGTCTTAAAATAATACAAATCTTTTAAGCATTTCACGGTTAAATGACTTGAAAGTGGTAGCTTTTCATAATGGAATGTGCCATAGACATTATTTCCTCGACAAGCGCGAGATACCACCACACAAATCTAGATTGACGTGGCTGGGACGGGTTAGATTAACCATTTTACTATCAAAAGACGCCAGAATGATAAAGAGTGAGCCGTTTCCAAGTTCAAATTACCCCTTTTATCGTTGCATATATTTAGATTAGCCCATTTAAGACTGTATTCCTTAAAGATTTCGTTGAAACAATGTTGCCACCTATAATTCATGTTCGTGGAATCCATAACCAAGGACTTCTTCAACCAATATGTATACTACGACCGTATCCCATATATAGTTAGCCTATATAAATCAACCTATTTGAATAATGGTAAATCATTTCAAGGAATCGATTGTAGGTGAGGGTGAACCTTACTGTACTACTAGACTTACATACTGGCAATCTATCGGCTATTGTGAAATTATTGACAGATATATATTACCCCGTCTTGTGTTAAACTGCTTCAAAACTCTGCGAATGGAGGAACCCAGTTTTAACTCATCGTCCTATTGCACGATCCTCGCCCTCCCACTACGTTCCCGTATAGAGTACCGTGCTTGCACGCCTTTGATGTTTGTGCTAAGTTCACGAAGCTTCATACATATTAATGAACTGGGGCCAGTCAACTTGCGCCAATGAGATCGTTCAATACGAAATCAGGAAGTAGACAAATTTACACATGTGCGTAAACCAAACTAGCGGTTTTTGTTACCGAAAACCAATCTACACATTTTCTGTTCCTCATCGCATGAAGTAGGCAGAAATCTGATTGGCTACCTCCAACCCAGTAGTGTAATGTTACTTCGCATAGCGAGAAATCACAGGTCTGCGAGTACGGCCTCGAACAGCGTAGTTATGTGAGTGGGTCTATGTTAGTACGATGGTTTTAGCTATGCCTCGCCCATCTTTAGCTAAGCGCCACACACGCTTTGTCCGCGTTGGGATCGATCGATCCCGGAACAACCTGACTATCAATTTCCAGGAAATATACAGGTAAGCTGTTCAATATTTTGAACCTAATTCGACTGTATGCTGTTGCTGCCGAATATTCAACAGCATGTTTATTAAATAGTAAAGACATGCAATTCGTGCAACGACGCTTCAGTCCGTCATCAATTATGCATTCGCATCGAACATATCTACGTCAGACATGAAGTAATTCATTATCCCACGGGTAGTTGATTATGACGTCATATGATTGGTGGATAAATTGGAAAAATTCTCTCTTCTTGTATCAAATAACTCTTTAACGTTCAATATGTTTCAGGAAAATATTAAACTTGGCGAGCCAAGAGATTACTATTTTTGTAAATGCACACTGAAATTTACAAACAAAAGCTTTCTGTCTTCAAGACTACTGCTGCCTTGCGTTAAAAAGGGTAAACGTTTCAAAACGTTTTGCTAAATCTGCAAACAACCTGCTGTTTTCGGATTAATTAGGTCATATAATATGCAAACAGAAAAAAGCAGATTTCTCATGTGCAGAGCGATCTGGAAATTTTGATGATGCCGTTTTGGACTGTTTGACCACCAAACTGATAATAGCCAAGAAGAATCTGTTTGCTTAGTTCGGTCTGTAAGGACGTCGTGGAAGGCTCCCCGAAGCTCGCACGCACGCACGCGCACACAAGTGTAAATCCACCTTTTTACCTTGACCTTGGCGTCTTAGTTAGATCCCTGACGTCCGCACAGGCGGTCACTCCATTTGCTCGGCCTCAGATACGTGCGCACGCCAGCACGTACCCTGGGCCATCAATTCATGACGAAAGCGTGCACCCACACTCTTACGCTACCATGCACGCACAAACGCACATATACGCCCGGCTATGCACAGGCATGCGCGAACACACACGCGCGTGCGATCTCACGCTCACACGTACACACGCACGCACACATACGCGCACGCACGGACGATCGCGTGCGTACTTACGCACTCGGGCATATGCGTTTTTGATTGCATTTTGATCAGCATTATATATTTTTTATGCTGCGTGTTGGTTTTAATGACGGGCTGGTGACCCTACGTCATCAATTCACGACAGGCGGATTCCTACACCGTCGTTGTGTCCTAATCTTTTAGTTTAGTGAGTTTTATGCTTATGCATGCTTTTTAGACAGTTAATATTAAATGTCTAGGGCTGTCTTTTCGCGCTAACACATAGATGTGATCTATACTATATCTATGCGTATGAGCGCGCACGTACGCGCGGACTGGATTATCAATTGGCGTCGCTGGCACGCGCACGTGCAGAAAGTGTCTAGGACTGTCTTTGTGCGCTAACATTTAGATGTGGGTTAACATGGACCCTACACATGGACCTTATGTGTATTCCTATTCGCGCGCGCGCACTCACGTACGTACCTTGGGTCATCAATTCATGACGCAGGAACGCGCGCACTCGCGCACACACGCGCGCGCACGCCTTACATAACGTGTGTGTCTGTGTTATGAACAATCTCGAGGTGCTATTTGTTTATGTACCTATCTCTCCTTGCAATTAGATCGTCAACATGGGCGTTTTGACAGTCCATGCGTTCAAGTAGCGCTTCTAATCTTGATAGACAGGTGTAGCGTCTGCGCGTCCGAGTTGTTCCTCATAGAGATGTTCCGACACGTACAGGAGGCACGGATTGGCCCCACGGATTCTCTGGTTAGGTCTCTGGGTTTCCCGTTCATTGGAGGTTGGAGTCAGACGCTCCGATGAGTACAGAAGCCGATGTCGAGGATCTGCGGAATGGTCCCGTTCCAGTGAGGCCGTGCAAGCATTCCTGCGCCCATCGTCATTCCACACACCCGTCTCATCCATTCTATTTGTGAGCCCCATATGCCGCGTATACATGATATCACTGATTTATTCTGGTTTGACAAGGTTATAGTTCGGCGCAATCAGTTGTGCTGCCGAAGGCTATTTTATTGTCGGGTGGAGCCGACGTTCGACTGGCTGGTTTAATGAGAGTTATAAGTCCTAGTTGATAAATATATCACCTATGCTTACTTATGTTACAATACCTAAAGGAGAAACAGAGAACGAAAGTCACCGAGAGTTTCTACGGCTTAATATATATATATATATATATATATATATATATATATATATATATATATATATATATATATATATATATATATATATATATATATATATATATATATATATATATATATATATATATATATATATATATATATATATATATATATATATATATATATATATATATATATATATATTATATATATATATATATATATAAATAGCGAGAGGAAATGCCTCGCGTAGGCCTCCGTCTATATATGTCCGTCCAACCGAGGCTGGGTAAAATAAAGAGTATTGGAAAGTGATTGAGTGAATTTTATACGTGCGTTGTATGCTGTTTTACAGGAACCGGCCGGTCAGTCTCCGCAGATGCTGGTCAGGCCGAATCGTCAAACAAATTAAGCTAGGTGGATACCGCTGTAGTTAACGGTCCTTCGAGAGGATGCTAGCTAATGTTTTGTAGAAACACATATATTAGTGTCAAAGAGGCCTATCACCCTAGCCTATTGTTTAAAACAGATTTCGCCTGCTTTCCCAAAGATAGCTCTGGCCTCCCTTATGACTCCACCGGTGAGTTGGTCCCAGCAAACAGACTGTGCATTACAAGGTTACCAGGGCGACCGGTACTGGAGCTAAAAAGCGATTCCTAACCGAGTGTCTGACATCACCACAAATCAGACAAGACAAGACAATACAAAAGCGCTTAGAAGCACCAGAAACTATTTCTGGTTTGGCCGAAGAACCCTGGACAGGGTATTGGAGCATTGCTTAGAAAACGTGGAGGACACACTCGACCCTTCTAAGTCACCACAGAGTTGGTCTGCCTAGCGTGGATAGCCGATGTGTCAGAAATAAGCCATATAGACCTGATTCCTGGGAGTTAATGGTTAGACATGAAGTTAGGGTTAAATACAAGTTGTTCAGGGGTCAATGCTAGGCTGATAATTAATTAGTTATTTCGCAGTGAATTCATATTTTGGCAGGAATTTACTATCCTAGAGGTATCGTGAGAATCAGAGGGAGGTGTGATGCATCTTCATTACGACAGGGTCCACCGAGAGGCCTCAGCGATTTCAGCGATGGCGCAATCGAACCAAAGGATGGGATTTGGTAAATATAAGTATGGACGAAGAGGAGCCGGAGTTAGTCACAAAGTGAGACAGTTGCTGGCGCCTCTTTGGCACTTGTGTGGCCATTTTTGTGGACTCCTTTGCAGGTATTAGCCACTAGACGTTGTGTCACCTGAAGCAGGCTTTGCAATAAACTGCCACTTATTAAATAGCACAACCGGCTCAGCCTGTTGACAGAGTTCTAACGCAAATGGCTGAGCTACTACCTATGTTAGGCTACACCGAACTTGTGTCGTGTTAGGCACAAGAAAGAGTTTCCTGGTGTGGAGTCTTGATATTAACAATCCTTAGGTCTAATGCACCATTATTGGTGTGTTATTTTAAACTGTGTATGGGATAACATACATTGGTGGCAAAGATATAATTATATATAAAAGTTCTAAAAAGACGGTCGTAAAAATGAGACAAACACTTAGTTGGCAATAGAGTGTAACTGGTCGTAAAACATGGTTCATAGTCGTCAGCGTAACTAAGAATAATGCACCACTTTACTCTGGGAGCAGAAGTGCAAACGAATTGTATTTTTACCTAATAGTCGTCTGCGAGAAAAAGATATATAAAGGAAAACAATTGACTTTTAAGTTGGCCTGTTAGTAATCGTCAAATGAACGAATAATGGTATGAAGAGGTTCGAGTCTGTTGAGCGACGCAGGCAGATGGACTTAGTGTGAGAGTTCAGCGAAAGAATGTGAAAGTTACACGGAATAGTTGAGGTTCGGCACAAGACGAACTGTGCTGCAAGCTTAGGTGCTGCACAGCAAGCAATGTTCGGAATAGTGAAGAAGATGTAACAGTACTAATAAGTTCAGCCTAAGAAGAATCACCTCGATCGTCAATGTAATTCGAGCGACCAGGCTTAACTGGAAACAAGTTGAGAGACAGTCTCTTCGGCGCAAATGGATTGGCCAGAAGCGAGGTAGCATGGTTTTTCAGCGCTATTATAGAGATGAGTTGTTATACCACCTTTTACTCGTGGTACGGATAAGTTATGGCGAGATATAATCGTGGCTCTAGGACGGATCACAAGTCAGTTCATAACAAAAGTTTTGGGTACGAGTACCGATGAGAGTTGTATTTTTGTGTATACGCTGTCCAGGGGATTCTGGTGCACTTTTGGCTAGCCTACAGTTCAGCTCAAGCCGAATTATTCAATTAAGTCTTTAACCCATTTTTAGGCCGCAAGAATTAGTGGTTTCGTTGTGATGTGAGAGTCTCCAATGCGGCACAGAATTACTGGTAATACGCTGTAATAGATGTGTATAGGCAGCGCAACGTGTGCTTGAGAGCTTTTCAAGGTGTGTCTGTACTAGACAACCACTCAATCTTGATTTTTATTCTCGACTGATTTTTTATAAACTTATTGGTTTGATTGGCGTCTATCGACTACCTGATTCCAGGTCCCATTCACGCCATGTCCAGGCTGGTTTATATTTCAGTCCATTATTGGTACCTTCCCCAGTTTCCCCTGGTACCCATGTATACTCCTGGGTGGGAAGAGGCAACGAGGAGTGAAGGAGAGTGCCTATGTTTCCACCAATTGCTCGTCGGCCACCTTGTAGATGTTCGGATTCGGATCTGGGGATTTTGGGGAAGTAGTTACCTCAAGATTTTCGGTTCCTGTCTTGGTTATTTGCGTATGACCTCTTGACCTGGCGAGCCTGAAGCCCAAATCTTCTGTAATCTTTTTGGTAGTCTTTTGGATAAGTCCATCTCAGTTATAAATATTGTAGAAACAGTTTATGTAATATACGTGTGTGGGTGTGTGTACGTGTATGTGTGCGTTTGAACATATATGCAATCAGATTGAAGTTTGGACCTTGTTTAATTACGTAATAATGTCATGTATAAAGATGGATGAGCAGGATGACCTAGTCAGGAGCGCGTGATATGTTAACCATTTTACGCTGTGTGTTGGAATTCGATATACGTGTAAGTTATGAATAAAGGACGGACGAACAGACAGAAAGGAAGGATAGACAGTAATAGGAGGAACGAACATTTAATTTAGCAGTGGAGCGGGTCTATAGTGAAGACAGCAAGTGCCAGTGTTAATAAATGCAGCATGAATGTAATGAAATGGATGAAAGAATTACTTACGGTTTGATGGCAACAAATGCAAACTATTTTAAATACAGTCCGTAAAAAAAACCTGCAAACTTTCGTAACAACAAACGCAAACTATTTGTTAGTTCGTAACAACAACTGCAAACTATCGTATTTCCAAATGTCAAACGTATTTTATGATGGTGTTATAGAATTTATCCGAAATCCAAGCATGGTTAGTTAGGCCTGTATAAAATACTGGTCCTGTATCACTGAATGAACTTTGATGCTACGCATATAAGCGGTGGTATATAAAATGCGGCGGAGAATTGACTGCTTCGATGCGGGATTCTTTTAGGAACAATTGTAGTTATTTGAGCAATCAATGTTCGACAGCGTTCGGCGATAAATGATTATTTTGAAAACTTTATGACTGGAAATATCTTGAATAGAGGCAGTGGTTAAATGACCGGTTTGCTGGCATGATGGAACTTTAACTGGTGCTGCTGACTCATGTGCTGTGCGGGCTACGGATTTTCCCGTTACAAGATCCGCAGTACGTGCTAGGTCTGAAATCACTGAGTGATGAGGTTCTGTGGTCCTGCGACCGTCATGTTAACAAGGCCTAAATAGACAAACCATGTACGAGCGAATCCTGGGGATTCAGATAGAAATCTGTGACCGAGTTGTCAAGCTGAAAAATAACATGAAACTATGTTTGAAATCACAGCATTATGACGTCAGTATTGTGTTTCATTAACAAGATGTTGTGATATATCCTGCAAATCGGTTATAGCAAGAACTAATTAGAACTAGTCGAACACACGCATCTTCAGGAGCGTTTGTGGGGATTCTATTAGAGGAGCAATGAGGCTCGACCAATCAGAACCCGTACTAACTCTTTTGCTCCTGTTGTGTGACGATAGTTATGAACGTCCTTTTATACTATATAAGACAGTGATGACAATGTTCATCATCACTCTATCATCCGATGATCCTGAAATCAGTGTGCATCTTTGTAAACGTCTGTTTCAGCATTTTAGGTTAGTTAGTCACTGCAATTCTTGCATTTAGCAGTTAGCAATTGAAAATCACGTTTGTATAGATAACATTTAGTCTATTTCAGTCTGCAATACGAATTATTTGCTTAAAATTCATTTAAATCAGTTAATAAAAGTATATTCGCTAAATCTTTGATAAGTGTTAAGTTCAATCTGTGATTAGAGAAAGACACTGCATCTTTCTCGAACACGGAGAATCTTTCACAGTCAGATACAAGCCCGATAAGTATACATAATCAAACCAGTATCAGTTCAGCATCCGAGAGTCCGATTTCTCAACCTGATCACATGCCAGTCGAACGGGATTTGAAACCCACCTGGCTGATTACCTGTCGATCACGATGATCATGAAAACGCCACGTCAAAGAGTCTCTTCTAACTGATTTTTATGGGCCAAAGTGGGACCCTTTATAACTTTGAGTGACCAATGAAAACCCTCCCGCACCATGTTGCAGCCCATCCGACACAATTTGTAACAACCAGGCAAAATCAGGTGGTCACGTGTTTATGACGTCGTAAGTACTAGGTGGGTTAACCACAGTGTGGGCAGTAGTACATGTGACTATTTTTATATTAGACAATATCTCCGCCATCACTTATCCGATTTTAATTCTGACAGCAGATTTGGATTTCGGAGAATATTTTGTTATGGATTCGCCCAAAGGCGGCGCGCAAAGTATCCGTATTAGTGATTTGGCAAGCACGGGAAATATATACAGTAAATATGTTATCTCCGTACCTACAGTACAAGGTGGCTGGCCTATCGCGCATGCATGGTAGGCGATCTCATGGACTCAGTTAGCTATAGTACACACGCTATGCATATTGCCCACTATGGTCGTATTAGAGAGCTGTAGAGGGAAAGCACCGGCTTGGGCCATGCTGGAAAAATTGAGCCAGTGTTTCTTCCGTTACAGAATCTTCGCACATGTCTGTGTTGGAGAATTTTAATCTGTACGTCACAGAGTTCACACCAATGCAACCATTTCTAATGTGACTGATTGCAGCGTCCCTTCTGCGTCCATCAATATGGTTTTGACACTTGCGTTTTACCTCTGGGACCAGCTTGTTAAGATATCTAGCCTTCATGTTGCTGTCTCAGAAGCTTTGCCACTTTGCGTTGATGTATTTCTTGACCATGGCATTGGCTTTGCTTTTCGAGAGTCCTATGGTGACATTTATGCCCGTAGCTATGGTCTGTTTTGCTGTCTCATCCTCTACCTCATTGCCTTTTATGTCTACGTGGCTGGGAATCCAGTCTATATCGACATATTGCCTTTTATGGTTGCTGTTGCATACAACTGGTTGATTTCCCTTAATAGGCTATCTCTGCTGTTGCTAGCATTGTTCTTCAGGCGTTCTGGAGGCGTCTGTGTATATTTGTCTGTGTTCTTTCCATCATGTGTTGATGTTTTCGAGGTCACTGCTTTTGATTAGAGATGATAGATCTTTTTTGCTTATGATTTTGGATAAGTCATCGTATGCATGTGCTTGAGGCAGCATCCAGGGTGGATCATAGGCCACATGTGCAGTTTTTATTTGGATGTCTTTTAGCTCTGTGTTTTGAGCTAGTTGTGTGGTTCCAAATGTGTTGTTTACATGGTTCGCAAACTTCTCATGTGGGGTGGGACTAACTAGATGCCTGGATATAGGCCCAGAACTTGAGGAATCCCTCTACTCTATGTGGCAATTGTCCACATTCAACATTGATGGCGGGGATTGCAGTGCTTATGGTAGCGCCGCTGCAGATCCTTAGACATTTTGATTATACCCTGTAAGGTTTTACCAGATTGCTTTACGAGGCTGTTGTATAGGCTTCGCAGACATTGTCCAGCCTTGAGTTTATATGTCCCCTGTATAACATTGGCATGGTGGGAAGATCTGCCCCCAAGCTCTGGTGGTTATTGTTCTGAGAAGGTTGACGCGTTTGTTACACCTGTCTATAAAGTTATCTATGTGTGCGGTCCATGTTAACCCGTTATCAAATGTCTGAACGTAGCTTTATCTACAGTTTTGATTTTCTGTCCATCAAGAAACAGACGGCCCTTTGATAAACGAAATTGATCTGCAGCATCTTTTAGGTGGATAGCTTGAGGCCATTCTTTTTAGACCTACATGTCACTGTGTTCAATATTTGTACATGCCCTCGCACACCTGGTCCACAGCGCTATGTCATCTAATAACACCCCTTGGGATGTGCCATTTTCTCGGGTTTGTAGCCCAGAAAGTTGACCGTTTACCCTGGCCCATATTAGCCTTCCGGCTAGAAAATCGCGTATCCAGTATAGTATACGTCCTCGATAGCCTGCGTCATGGAGGTTTTTAACCACACCATTGAGCCACATCATGTCTAAGGCTTTTTCTACATCCAGTAAGACGTCTATCGTCACCTTGTTTGTCTTTCCAGAATGTACGGCCATCTTGGTAGTCTCTGTTAGACCTCTGTTAGGTGATCACCGATATCTGCGCTAAGTTAGCGAGACGTGGTAAATATAAATGAGCTGTGGGTCACAGTCAATGAAATCGTTCGAGAAATAAATAAATGAAACTCGATTGGTGGAGGGCAGCCCACCAGCGTAATGGTACTTCACATATCAAGAGATAAAATGTCTGCAAGTACGGCCATATACAGTGGAGTGATCTGAGTGGGTGTATGTTAGTACGGTGCGTGAATCCCTGATACGTGCTTGACTGGCACGGGAATATGTTTGAAGAGGCCTTAACGTGCTTCGCTCGACGGGATCAGACAGACATAAGAAAGCGCTAATGGACAGCAGACATGTCGCATTATTGTAGCATATACACATGCCATTGTTAACATATTTCCTTTACATGTGTGTGTAACAACGCTTTAAAGATGTTTTTATATCATGCTGTTTAACACTGTGCGGAGTCCATATAGGTATAGGTTCAACATTTAAAGCATTCTTTTCTATTTTATATTAAAATGTCTATATTAGAATTTTATGTTCACAAAGAATTTCTAAATCTGGAGATCCAGACAACATTTAAAGCTTAGCGTTTCACCTCGTTTCCGTGTAACTTTAGAAACCAATGGGGAAAGGCAAGCGTGAAATATGAAATTACTCTTGCTGAAAGCTTTTGTTCAATGTTGTTTTAAATATCTTATAAAAAATGTTGTAAGCGCGAAACAACCAGGTAATATAGAATTATTGAAAACAAAATTCTCAAAGCTTTATATTTTTTGAAGTTTAAGGTGTGTACATCGATGTAATGAAACCAAATAAATCATAGCACATTATGGTTTCATTCCGTATAAATTAATATATATTTTAGCTGTGTAGTTGAATTAGGTATACCGGTATGCATCCTTAATTCAACTTCACAACTAACGGTTATATTCCGAATGCAGAGGTCAAATTGCTTTAAGCAAGCGACTGAACTCAACTCTATATAATCAACGGTTGTTTCCACTGTATTCTATGTAGAGCACAATGAAAATGAAAACGCAACAATAGATTCGTGACTAGTTAGATGTTGTTTCTAATTAGCGACACAAGGATATTTAGAGTTTGGTTTACATGAGGCGCGTGGACATAAAATTACTGTGGATCTCAAATCAGCCTCGTATTCGGGAAGAAAATATACACCTGAAAATTACCTTTCTATGATGAGTAAAGTGGGCAAAAAAAATAATGCTCTTTAATAACCACATTTCAGTGACGATCAACGAAATCCGAGCAATACCTCAGCGTTCATGTTGAGGGTGAGGTAAGCCGATTCAGGAAGATTTTATTTGATCATAATTTTTTCTTATATGGGCCATCATTGATGAATAATGTGTTGTACCGTACTGAGACCTGCGTTTGTCAAGTATTGACTTATTTTCTTTATCAATTTTGATCCACAAATGGGCCGATCATATTAATAGATGTAGCTATTGAGACAATAATAGTACTGTAGCTTATTAAATTATCACTCAAAACGCTGCTTTTATGGCACTCTACCGTCTCTTATATGGCAACACAAATGAGCAATTTCATCTCCAAATGTCAAACGGGCATTACATGTGCTCGCTGCTTCGAATCTGCATTGTTGTGACTGACAAGCTGCTAATAAAGGCATATGTTGATGCTAACATCTGGAAAAGTGAGTATTAAACATCTCACAAATCCAACAGGCCAACTACTCATTTATTTCGTGAAATGTTGTGATTATGGCAATCGACAGAATGTCATGTTTTGAAAACAGTGAGAGAATGTATTTATGGGCCACTGAAAAATTAAATTAGCAGATCATCACATTCCGCATGACCTTGAGTAATGAGTGGTTATTTCTAATGTCAGGTTTAGTGCCTTCTAAGACTTTGCATACAAATCAGTCTAATAATTAGGTCGCCAGAGGTCAAAGGATCAACAATTATGCATGCTTCTTAAAGGATAACTAATCCCATCTCTTCATAGCTATTCAGGTGATCTAACACGCCGGTCATAAACTATCCAAGTAATTTTAAGCTTTTTATCACGCCGCTAAGGAAAGATATTCAAGATTTAGTTGTTAAATGTTGGTACATTTCTACACCCTATGATGGCTGTCCTGATTTACTTTTCAACCAATCAGAAAACCCCTAGTGTGTCTGCCTTGGTATATACGCTCAGTCATAGAGGCGCCAGCTATAGTTTGGCAATGTGGTATAAAAGCAATCCTACATGGAAGCTGTTGAATATTTTGAAACCAATTTGTTTGGAAGTTGTTGCTGCCTATGGCAGCAACAACTTCCAGTCAAATTAGTTCAAAGTATTCAATGGGATGAGCATTACATAATAAAGAATGTGATGCATTGGAGCTTACATGACATCACACACAATAGCTTGAGGAGACAAAATGGTGTCGATCAATGTTCAACATTTACTCGATATTACAAAACAGATAATTGCGATACAGATCAGGGAATGTGACAGGATATGAATGATATGGAATCTATATACCATATTCTATCGGTGCAATACAGCATTTGAGATGAGATTAGCCTCGCTTTAAGATCTTGCAACTGTGCATTGTTGTGATGGCTTTGAACCTAATCAGCAGGTTTCCGCGACATAGAATGAATAACTATGTCCGTTGTGAACATTGAATAATCCATCAAATGTACGAATTGTATGTATTTACTATTTAATAAACATTATGTTAAATATGTTGTAGCTAATTTGACTGGGCACTGTTGCTGCTATAGGCAGCAGCGGCACTGAGATAAATTAGTTTCCAAATATTCTACATCTTACCTGTATTATTATTTGAAAATTAGTATTCTGGGAATTCAGCATTCAAAGTATATAAAGCGATGTGAAATAAATTAGTAGTTGTCCTTCAAATTTATCGAACAACATACAGACATCTTTAGCTCAACTTACAGCAACAAGGCATATTTTTGTTCAAAACAGAGGGGGTTTTTTCTTTTTTTACAAACACCAGATTTTCAATTCAGCTTTCGCAGTATCTCGTTTATTTAGTCACATGCGTTTTCCTTATTTATTCAATTTTATTATATTTTCTGTTCTGTTCCATCACCTCTTAATATTTTTATTTTTATTTTGCCATGGGTTTTTTCTAGATCTTTGTTTACAGACTGACCTCCACGCACCCCAACAATTTAGTGCAACCCACCCTCACCATCTGCAACAACAACACAACAGCAACACAACCCAGCAACCCAACCCAACAACACAACCCAGCAACAAAACATTAAGCTATCAACATCGAACATACCCTGCAAGCGACATCGTTTTTAAATTATTTCAGTGTTCCCTTTATTTCAAACCAGTTCCCATATGGAACTACATATTCAAGCCCAGGCTCCATGCACTATGTGCCGTTGGGCCCAATATAAGTCAGCATAACAACAAAAGGATGGTGAGTTATGTTGACATTACAAGCTGTTAACATCAAAATGTTATTTTATTAGCAGTTTATCAGTCGCAATAATTCAGTTTTCCGCTATAAGCAGCTGGAAAAATTGGTAACATTTTGACCATGGATGCTCTAATTATTCAACTGAGTTGCACTGAAAATGGATGCAATTATAGAGGCCACTACACGTGACATTTTAGATTATAACAGGAATCCATTCTTTCATTGCCCCTTTGTCAGTCACAGAAGTACACAATTGGTGACTCTTTGCTATCTGACCTAATCGCTCAATGTATGTGTGCATAACGTATATGAAGTGGTAGAGGGCCATAAAATAACATTTTGAGTGGTCATTTGCTAGGCTACTATCATTGAATCGAGGGTTATCTCACTTGTGTTATGGATACAACACACACCCTTAATGTGGTCAGCCTCGATGTGGGGTAAAAGTGACAAAAACATGTCCATGCTTGGTAAACACAAGAGGTCTCATTATGGTACCACACCTTTTGTTAGTCTGTGATCGCTCTTGTAGCAGGAAGAATTACGCTCAAATAAATTACTGTTTTGGTTTTATTTCCATACAGAGAGATCTCAGACATATACCCATGGTATCCATAGCACCTAATGAACTCTTATTGGATATGGTTCTGCAACAGAACCGGAGTTTTCCTAATATAACATCTTTCATGAATAATGGCAACGGAGATTATCTGGAAACAACTATCGCCCACTTCCTTCGCATGTACATTGGTGCTTTTTTTCTTCTAGTTGGAACCGTATGTAACTTCCTCGCTATTGTGGTTTTGTGTCGTAAAGAAATGAGAAAAAAAACTGTAACGATTATATACGTTAGCTTGGAGATCGCGGATACACTATTTTTGTGGAGCGCTGGTTTGCGGTCGCTCGTCCTGGCAACAAACCATGTCGACTTGACAGGACATTCCGCATTCATGTGCAAAGGCTACTGGATTACTCTGTTCTTCGGTTCACACTCCTCTAGCTGGTATATTGTCGCATTAACACTCGAACGTGTAATCTGTGTCTACTCACCAAGGAGGTACGAATCAATGTTCACGCTAAGAACAATTTTCGCAATAACAATCTCTATCCCTGTTGTTATATTTTTTCTATATGCACATTTGGTGTTCGGAATTGGCAGCGATCCTATAAAAACAATACCATATTATTCACCGAAGTGTGGTATACTATCGGAGGAATATTTTCGCTTCTTTTACAATGGTTTTGTCAAACTTAACCTATGTGTAGGTTTTCTTCTACCATTTATTATTCTAACCGTGGGGAATGCGTTAATAGTCATTAAACTGTGTGCACAGCATCGAAGTGTTCAATCCTCTGTCCTCCCAATGGGGGCTAGCCACCAGCAGAGGAATAAGCATGTTAGTCAACTCACTGTCTTATTGCTATCTTTGAGTGGACTATACCTTATAACAAAGCTGCCAGTTAATATCTACCTGTTGATTCGGCCATACTTTGATCAGTCCCGCATGAAACCCAGAGACATTGCTAGAATTGGTATGGCTTTTGAATTCGTCATTGCGCTAGCGAAGTTTAATCACGCATTCAACTTCTTTATTTATTGTTTTAGCGGAACGAATTTCAGAAAGGCGTTAATAAGAATGCTGCTGAATGTCCGTGCTCCAGCTGTAGGGACGACCACCAGGAACTCGCATCGTACAGCTGAGGTAGCTATTTGAACTCACATCTTGAGCAACATGTGCATTTCGGCGATCGCAGACAAGTTCATACTTATTTAAAATTCATCGAATGCGAGATACTAATCTTCATCATTATTACTGAGCTTAAAGTCAAATTCAATACCGAAAATGCTGAACGACTTAGTTGTGACTAGCAACTACCATAAGTGTGTGGGTCGGTCTATCCGTTGTCTGTAAAATCTTTGACATCTTATACAAAGCTGCCTATAGTGCAACAATATTGGTCACACTTGTTTAATTTGACCTCATGATTTAGCACAATCTGTATGTCCATATATTCGTCCGCCTGCCAGTCAGCCCGCCATTCCATGCTTGCATCCTCCCACCAACCTAACCCTCCCCCCACCCCCGAACACCCACCAACCCCTTACTCCCATACCCGCCGAAGGAAGTGGCTGTCTACTACAACATGAACTTGCAATAACTTCATAGACTTCATATCTTATTTCTTAGGCATCGTGTGCAACGCCATGTTATAATTTAGCAATGAAAAGATCAAATGTAAAATTTGTAATGGAATTTAAACATCAGATCTTGCGACTGCTGGGGTTTATGAAGTATTACTAAATTGCCCTTCATTTAAGCGGCCTGTAACAAGCGCCACACTCTGGCCAACAAGTTCTATACAGCATGTCCGTTCCCATTGTAGATTCAGAGGAACGGTTAGCTTTCTCTTTAAAAGGTTACCTTTCTCTCTACACAGGTGAATAATTGTCTATTCAAGAGCTAACACGACCACTGGTAATAATAACAACTATAGATTTAGTAAACTTGTAATACAAATTTAATAACTTGAAGAAATAACTTGAAAAATATTCACAGATTAACTTCTATAAATGACTGAATTAATACTGCTACACTAATTGCTATAACAAATTCGTACTAAGATAGCTCCAATTTCAATAGCGACTGATCTTAGGATCTTCAGTTGGCCGAGAGATAAAGTTTGTAATCAACAGCTACTTTTATACACAAAGATGAGTGTATCCTACATTTAATTCCTTCGAGCGCTGGCGGTTGATTGGTCACCTACATACATTGCGTCATTACAACTCAATCAATCTACACTTCAGTAAACTTCAATCTGCACAATTATTATTCAGATAGATCCAGTACAATCAGGATCAGTTTGATGGCTCAGCGATAGCGATAGCTAGCAATAACAAATATTGCTTTGACATGCCAATCAACTGGAAATACCACGCATAATTTTGATTCTAATTTAGCGTTGACAGCTCTATGACTAAGTATGTCCTATTCATTTATAATGGACAAACCTTGGGGTTCACATAATTCTTATCCATCAAAGTGCATTGTGGGTCGATCTACATGCTATCTCATTTCTGGAAACCCCAATAGTGGGTGTAGATTGTGATTCATGAGCGTATTTATTTAAGCACGTATATAGGTTTGAGATTGATCATGGCTTTGTGTCTTAAGACAATATCTTAAGGAACAGCTTGCAAAGTATTGATGCATCGAATGCTCTATGCAGAATACCATTATTATAGGTCTTCTTCTTCTTCTTCTTCTTCTTCTTCTTCTTTTTCTTTTTATTATTATTATTATTATTATTATTACTATTATTATTAGGTCAGGCCTATATAAAATTAGAACAACTTATAATGACGACATGATAACGACATGATAACGATGCCATTAATGAAAATTCATATCAGAAATGCCATCACAGAGATTATGGTCAAATACAGGCTTGCCAAGGTCAAGAGGCTAATGTAAATAATAGTCAGGATACAATGACCCTCGATGCTAGCTAATCCTCGAGTCCCATCATGTCCCATATTTACAACCTGAACCAAAGTCGGCAGCGAGATCAAAGCAGTCACGTGCTGGTAAAATATATATAAAGAATGTGTGGCACACTATAAGTGCGAGAGTTACCACATAGGTGGCAGTGACAGCAATCTAAAAATTCACTTATAGACAGACTGACAGACAAACATACTTATGTAATTGCGAGTTGCAAATAAAATATTAGATATGCGTAGCCCAAAGATAACATAATTAACCTGCCGAATTTTTTTTAATTGCTATATGATTCCAAGCTATAGCTCCATAAAACTAGAAGTTTCAGTCAAATTACTTTCTTACTATGAAACAGTTCACGCGTACCAAGCAACAACGTCAAGTTAAATTAGTTTCAAAATATTAAACTTTCAGATTTGTAGGTCATTAGAGAACTATTTTTGAAGACACATTGCTGAAATGATTGGCTCGATGCCGATAGTGTCAAAAATATTCTTCCCTAGGCCAGCAAATGAACATGCATTTGTTGAATAAGATGTAAATTTTATAGGCTCCAACCCATTTAAAGAGTAATTAATATGCAGCTTTTGATATATTTTATGCATTAGAAATTATTCACTGTTATTCGATTATTTAAACTTTAATCATGTAAATTTACGATTTTAAAAATTAGTTGCGATTTTCTATTTAATCGTGTAATCACCAAGCCTATGCTACACTAATGCCAGACGATGAATACCATACTTTCATCGGTTGGTGGAACAAAGGGGTCATCTCAAACTGCCCCTTCAAGAAATATGTAATGTTAGCTAGCCCGTTCAAGAAATATGTAATGCTAGATACCTTGATTTCCGCATCTTATAAAATAGCCAAAATTAAATGTCGTTTTAAATTTAGAGGACGAGTAAAGGCTCTAGATGTTGCCGTTGTTATAATGTCTTAGAACTTACATAGCGGTAATGGCAGATCGTATCGGTAATGACAATGGCTGAGGTCAAGTCTGAGTGTTATCTCTGTGTTTGCGTTGCACTAACACTAACACTAACATCCAGACTTGACCTGACCCACTGACTAGACACCCGTGTTTATCATAGTGGTAATGACCGTTATTAAATCATTATTGTGGTGGTAATGACACTGATAAGAAATAAGTTGTTTATCTCAGTGATAATGACACTGATAAGAAATAATTTGTTTATCTCAGTGATAATGACACTGATAAGAAATAAGTTGTTTATCTCAGTGATAACGGCACTGATAAGAAACAAGTTGTTTATCTCAGTGAAATGGCACTGATAAGAAATAATTTGTTTATCTCGCTGATAATGACACTGATAATACATAAGTTGTTTATCTCAGTGATAATGACACTGATAAGAAATAATTTGTTTATCTCAGTGATAATGACACTGATAAGAAATAATTTGTTTATCGTTGTGGTAATGACACTGATAAGAAATAATTTGTTTATCGTTGTGATAATGACACTGATAAGAAATAATTTGTTTATCTCAGTGATAATGACACTGATAAGAAATAATTTGTTCATCTCAGTGATAATGATACTGATAAGAAATAATGTGTTTTCATTGTGATAATGACACTGATAAGAAATAATTTGTTTATCATTGTGATAATGACACTGATAAGAAATAATTTGTTTATCTCAGTGATAATGACACTGATAAGAAATAATTTGTTTATCGTTGTGATAAAGACACTGATAAGAAATAAGTTGTTTATCGTTGTGATAATGACACTGAAAAGAAGTAAGTTGTTTACCTCAGTGATAATGATACTGATAAGAAATAATGTGTTTTCGTTGTGATAATGACACTGATAAGAAATAATTTGTTTATCGTTGTGATAATGACACTGAAAAGAAGTAAGTTGTTTACCTCAGTGATAATGACACTGATAAGAAATAATTTGTTTATCGTTGTGATAATGACACTGATAAGAAATAAGTTGTTTATCTCAGTGATAATGACACTGATAAGAAATAATTTGTTTATCGTTGTGATAATGACACTGATAAGAAATAATCTGTTTATCATTGTGATAATGACACTGATAAGAAATAATTTGTTTATCATTGTGATAATGACACTGATAAGAAATAAGTTGTTTATCGTTGTGATAATGACACTGAAAAGAAGTAAGTTGTTTATCTCAGTGATAATGACACTGATAAGAAATAAGTTGTTTATCTCAGTGATAATGACACTGATAAGAAATAATTTGTTTATCGTTGTGATAATGACACTGATAAGAAATAATTTGTTTATCGTTGTGATAATGACACTGATAAGAATTAATCTGTTTATCATTGTGATAATGACACTGATAAGAAATAAGTTGTTTATCGCAGTGATAATGACACTGAAAAGAAATAGGTTGTTTATCGTTGTGATAATGACACTGATAAGAAATAAGTTGTTTATCGTTGTGATAATGACACTGATAAGAAGTAAGTTGTTTATCTCAGTGATAATGACACTGACAAGAAATAATTTGTTTATCTCAGTGATAATGACACTGATAAGAAATAATTTGTTTATTGTTGTGATAAAGACAATAATGAATGAATCCGATCTACCACTCCAGTGCATGACGCGGAATCCAGTTTTAGCTATGCCCCGCCGTATATCCAGCTAAGTTCCACTTACGCTTTGCCCTTGTTGGGATCAATCGATCGCTGCACTCTTTAAATCTCAAATTCCAGAAAATTATAAAACCTACTGCAGCAGCAGTCCCAAGGTAAATTGTGTTCAACATATTCATGCTTATTATTTATTACGTGGTAAAAACATGCAATTCGTACAACTTGACGATTAAGCGTTTATGACAAACTCATATCGCGCCATTCATAACGTAGGTGATTATGACGTCAGCCTACATGTGACGTAATTAATTATGACGTCATATGATTGATCGATAAACTGAATTCGTCAATTGTGGCACGTCTGTGCTGACTTCACAATCATAACTGATAGAAATACTCCGTCATAAACCTGGAATAGTCCGTCAAATGTACGAATTGTATGTAAATTGGATTTACCATTTAACAATGTTGAAAATAAATTTTTTTAACTAATTTGATTTGCCGTTGTTGTTGTCATATGCAGCAATAGCACCCAGTCAAATTAGCTTCAAAGTATTCCGCAGATTACCTTGATATTGGGATTCAGAGAATTCAGGTTTCGATCTATTCCAAAACGGACAAAGCGTCAGTATCAAAATGATGCAGCTCCTCCACAAAGTTTGAAAATCTGTCATAAAAGTGTGCGAATTGCAGGTCTATGTCTTTGATGACGCTACAATTTAATAAACATTGTGTTGCATATTTTGAGTTGCTGTATCCCATAATCAAATTACTTCCATAATACCCAGTGGTTTATCTGTAACGCTAGATGCCTTGAAATTTAGAATATGTTAATTCAGGTTTCAGCTTTTCAAATTGATTCCAATATGCATAAAATTTAGTGGAGCTTACACAAAAAGGGGGCGTGTAGCTAGAAGTACAATAGCTAGTAGTGGGCGGAACATAGCTAGAAATGGGTGATACATAGCTAGCAGTGAGCGGAGCATGGCTAAAAATTGTCGGTACATAACCAGTAGTGGGCGGTTCATAGCTAGAATGGGCGATACATAGCTAGAAATTGATCGCTATCTTATCAACCACGTTAATAAATATCGTTTTGAAAGTTACAAAGCAGTTGAATATTTGCCATTAAATAGATATCTGTAACTGTTGTAACTGTAATTATTATTATTATTATTATTATTATTATTGTTGTTGTTGTTGTTGTTGTTGTTGTTGTTGTTGTTGTTGTTGTTGTTGTACTATCTGTATGGATATTTATGACCATTTGTGAATTTTACATATACTTATGAATGTAGAACAATAAACGTAAAAAAACCCAAAACTTGTCTCGTTAATTTTTCTCCTCACCATGTCCTTATTATTTGCGCATTAGACATTATTTTATTCATTTGCAGCAGAAATCGTCTGATTTTGTATCTGCTAGCTGTATTACATGAATGAAGAAGCACGTGTATCCATGAGGCGTGTTTAACATACTTACAGAAGATTCTATTTATATTTGTATGTGCATTTTCGTTGGATAAAATGTGACATATTTGCATTTTGTATGTAAAAAGTTTGCGTTCAATGCAGAACAGGATTGAATGTTCAGATACCTTTATCAACGTGAGAATACTAAGCACCCACTTAGACAAGTTAATCTTGCAGGAATGAAAATACATATATGTGATGGAGAATTATGCATTGCGAGCAATGCAAAACTCTTAGGCAGTCTGGCCTACAGGTTAGCGAGACTCTATCATGGCAACAGCACGTAAGCAAAATATGCAGCAAACTATCTTCCCTTATATGTATATATATATGCTGAAGAAAAACTAACAATACATAGATGTTGATGAACGGAACCTGTTCTACAAGACAGAGACACTTTCACATATAGATATAGATGACGCACACATTGAATTTTCGGTTCAAAACATATGGCCGCTTAAGGCCTTCAAAACTACGAACAGACTACGGCAAAACAGCTTTCCATGCACAGCAACGGTTTCGCAATTCACTATCGATAAGCATTACACATTCGCCATCGCTTTGATCCTTCAAATCCAACATACATAACCATGGAAGAATCATGAGACACGATGTTGCGCAGGAACATGGGTGTAGTAGAAAGGCGACTGGATGGGCGGCTGTTCTGCTTGGTCGAGAGCGTATGACATCATCAATGACGTTATCAATATTTGAATCAGTCGACATCCACTTTTCCCCCGCCAAAAACACTCGAATCTAACTGGTTGAAAGCCTTTTATATTGTTCTCTCTTGACCAAACGGATTCGAGTATTTTTGGCAGGAAAGACGCGGGCGTGGCCAAAGTCAAATATTGATGGCTTCATTGATGGTGTCATAAGCTCTCGACAAATCAGGCCAGCTGCCCATCCCTTCACCACATTTTGTGGATTACATCTTTTCATGATTAACAGATGCAACAATGTGTGAAAGGAGCGTGGCCAAGGATAGGTCATGTGACACTGCACGGCCAATCATAGCAGCCACTTATACGGTCGCCATTGTTCGAGACTTTAGATATATTGACCCCCTGTACTGCTGATAGATGGGTGGAATGAGTCATGAAATTGTTCGGGGGATGTGGCCTAATTAAAAATATTGATGACGCCTTAACACTTGACCAATCAACGCAGACGTTTATACAGTCGTCTCTGCTCGAGCTACAGATATATTGACAGGTGTAACAAGTTGTGAAGTTTCTATGGTAGGGTGGGTCCAACATGAGATTTTGTGACGATTCAAGGTCTATCAGAGCGGCTGCTTATACGGTCACCATTATGCGAGCCTGAGGTGTCAGTCGAGGTCACGTGACATCTTCGATCTGATCAGAACTGCACCTTATACAGTCATCAATATTTGGCTTGTAGAGGTTTTGATAGCACTGTAGTAACACAATTATCAGCAATGCAAAAATTGGTCAAAGTGAAGACTGCACCAAACTATGCAGATAACGCAATAGCATTTCGGGACACATCAGCCAATGCTTAAAGGATCTTGCTATTCAACAATCAGATGCCTTAGCCGATTACCTCACTACTACAGATGACTGTCATAAAATGTTTCGCGCAGTCCGAGCCCTGAGAGTTACTGACTACACACCACCACTCACTGTACACAGCTCAGAAGGACCTAACCAGGGAAAAGCCATGGCAATTCGAGAAAAGTACAAGGAACAGTTCACTGACCACGATGATGAGCCCTTGCATCTGTTCTCAGAGGACCCCAGGCCATTACTATTAATACCAATTAAAATAGCAGAAGTTAAGAAGGCATTTAAATCCATGAATAATAGATGTGCATCCGGACATTATGGTATGAGCAATAAACTATTCAAATACGCAAGTGACATTATCTCAATCACGCACCTAATCAATTCAGCTTTGATGCACCACCTATGCTGTAGGCCAAGGCACCATTATCATGCTACCCAAGCCCAAGAAGCTACCTGTCCCTCTAGCCAATAGTGGCCCATTGTGCTCCTCAGCAGCATATGGCAAATTCTCTCCAATGTTACTCTATGATCCGAGACAAGATCGTTGACTTCAGCAGATTATGTCAGTGGCGTTGCACACTGACGCAGCTGCACACACATTATACAGGCTTAACGTGTCAGTAGTCATGTCCAAGAACTGGGATTTCAACAAAATGGGCACAGACATGTCATGAGTCTTCGGATCAAAGATCCTAGATGTACTACGCTAGACCAGTTGCAATCAAAATGAGCTACAACTAGTGAGACTACTACTTGCAGATACCAAGCTGAGAGTTCAAGTCACATCAGTGAGGTCTGCAGAGTTTGAGACATCAATCGGCTGATGATATGGAGATGGTCTATACCCTGTGTTTTTCACCTGTTAACTTGCTGCTGCATTGAAAGTGTGCATAAAGATTTCACAAGACCAAACACACGCACGCACGCACGCACGCACGCACGCACACGCACGCACTCACGCACGCACGCACGCACGCACGCACGCACACACGCACGCACACACGCACACACACACACTTTCCCCAGTGTATATTCTGGACACGCTGCTAGATATGGAATATTCCGGTGACGTGGACTTCATAGATGAGGAAAAGAAACCCCTTGGTGAACTTCTCCCAATAGCTGCAAGCAAAGTAAAAACTTCTATGAATGAATCCAATACAGAGTTCACCCACATATACATATCTACAAAGGATGAAACTAAAAGAAATAACGAACCACTTCGTGGCAGCAAACCATGGAGAAAAAGTAAAATCCTGGGCTCACTCTGGTGTAGTACTGCTGACATTGATGCATGCTGCATCATGGGGAATATATCTTTCCAGTCCTTCTGGAAGGCATAGATTCGTAGGTCAAAGATTCCCTTGAGAAAAAGACTACATCTATACAATGCAACCTGAGTATCCTTGATACTGTATAATTGTAACAGGTGAGCAGCTTCAAAGGCAACCTTGATGCCTGCCACTGCAAACACCTATGCACCATCATTGGACAACAGGGGGCCAGACAGCATAATTTCCAATGATGCACTATACAAGATGTGCAATACATCACCACTTTCCGTAAAGGTCGTCCAGCAAAGATGGTTCATGGTTAGCCATGTGTTAAGGATACCAGGGGACGCGCCAGCACAGAGAGCCTTAGTATTCACCCTACCCGAGCCAGCAATTACAATGCCAGGAAAGGGTGGCATTGTATAATTATGTTGCGTATGCTACGAGGTGACCTAAAAAAAGCAGTCGTCAATCTCACTATGTTCTGTGGAGGTGTTGACATGTGTAATGAGCCGTGAAGGTGCATGCATACATTTTAGGTTGTGATGTGCCTGTGGATCTCGGTAGCAATGTTTACCCTGTCGTATATAATATACCTTTCATGTACACAAGCATATATTTTGTACAGCAGCCATAATAATAGTCATTATCATTGGTCACTGCGTATGGTGATTTTAGTCGCTATTTACATACATGTACCTTGGTTGTGTCGAGCAGTCACAGTTATTAAGAAATATACCAAAATTCATGTACATGAATGGGTATCACATGAATAATCTCTACCATTCCAGGTACACGTTTTTTATATGATCAAATGCTACCTTTCATGTCCATCTCATATTCAAGCTACCATACAGGTACAGTTTATATCATATCTATATGTCGTGATTTGCTGTACTGTGCAACACAGCGCATGTTGTAGAACAGGAATTCAATGGAATTAAACGTCTCAGCCGTCTCTTTATTGTCAATAAGCTTCCACTGAAAAATCCATGTTTGGTCAGTATAAATTGTGACTCTGGATTGAGGAAGTGACCTCAATGCAATCAACTTGTATTCTTTTACAATATTCCCAATGGTATGTGAATGCAGAACTAACTGCAAAAAGTAACAGTAAAAACTCAATTTTGTACCAAGGTCTCAATGACCTTGACCTTTCTCTGCGACCTTGACTTCCTATCGAGATAAAGCATTCCAAATGATCAGGCATGTTTGAAAACCCGACAGTAGAGTCTAACATCATGAAAATTGATCAATTACCTCCAGATGCGCTCATAGTTCTGCACCGAGAGGCGAAGACTGACATTGGCCTTAGCCGTGTTGCATGATCTTGACCTCCTGTTGACCTGAAACATATTCCAAATGATCAGGCATATTTGAAAAACATAAAGTGGACTCTAACTTTACTGAAATTGGTCAAGTAGTTCCAGAGATATGACATTCCCTGTAGTTTCCATGAGCGATGGCAGCCATCTTGGATTTTTTTTTACCCTACAGGGGTCACGGGTGTCGAAAAGCTGTTACCGAAAATTTGTTTTCATTTCAGACCCTAATTAAGTTAAATCAACCACCATGTCAATTTGGACATCTTTTCCTACGGGGCTGTTTTTTTAAATACATGTCAGTCTGCACTATTGGTCTAGGCATCTTACAGCTCCACGTTTCAGTCTATAATGTTTATATGTTTCTCCTCGACACAATAATTGATACTTGTCTTCAAAACATTGCAAAAAATTTGTAAAAAGACAAACTATTACCTAGGGTGACCCTTTTTATGATACATATGCCTTAAATTGTATTATTTTCAACATTATTCACATGTCCGTGAATGGTAGGTCTTATATGACCTGCAAGAGATATGCCATGAAATGGGAAAATGTTAAATCTTCATTTTCAGAAGAAATACAATAATAGACAGAAACCTTAAAACATTCAAGCCTTCCTCAAGTACACATGACCCAACAAACATCGTATGACAATGATTCCACCAAAACTCTGTTTACAGGACACTGTTGACCTTTCGTGTACAGGAAGCTGGAGCCTTTCAGGTACACGGTACATGGATGGTAGTTTATGCTAACAATTTTATACCATAAATGTAAAAGCTCATGGCTCCAGAGATTCATGAACGTGGTTTATAAAATGCATGCTTAATTAATTATCTTCGTTTAATAGTTGGTTTTGCTGTCATTAAATCTTTAAAAATGAAACACTGGTCTGAGTCTCCTTTTAGCATCAATGGTGTACTAGATGTTGTATTGGATGGTGTTATCAATACTGCTCTAACATGGCAAAGGGGAGCAAGTAACAAAACAGTAATTGTCGGTAAATCAACAAACCGTTTTTCTTCATTCCCCTCCCAAATGATTATAGATAACGCAAATATAAGAGCTAATGAAATAAATGCTAGATAATACATTTTGCTGATGTATTTCTTTAATATCAAGTTGACGTAATTCCGAAAATAATGTCATTTGCTTCCTTTTGCCAATGTAATGTCGCATAGGGCACGGCTGAAATACAACAGCAGAAGAAAGTTCCATTGGTTTTGGTAGAATAATTCAATGAATATGTATATTTTCAAGTGGTTTCTATCTCCAAATGGTTCAAGCACACAATAGGAATTGCAGAACACGTAATTAGTGCTTATTAGCATGGTAAATTTAAAGGACCATTCAACTCTTCAAAAAATCTTAAATTTCATAATATATTTTTAGTTTATGGCAATGGATAGGGAGAATCAGAATGGCTGATAGGGACTGCTTAGAGAGAACCAATTATATTCTGTTCATAGATATTCCGCTAATATCAGATACAAGGTATAACAGTGTTCATTCAGTGAATATTTCAAATGGCTAACTATAAACATTTAAATGTGGCAGAGTATAGGAAGCCGAGGGGTGCTTTGGTGCATGATGGGGTACACTAGCCTAGAAAACTGTCACCCACCCCTAGCCCTAAAATAAGCCAATACAGCGCCATCCCACCACAGATAAAGATCATCTATTAAATGATGCAGCAAAATAAATAATAGTATGTGCAAAAATGGGCACCTGGGCTACTTAGAGTAAGTAGATGGGCACTATCAGCCGGTAATCTTCTAGGAGACTATGCAACGGCATCATTGTACTTTTATATGGATTACTTGGCTAAATTCTGTCAAGGATATAAAAAAATGTTTGCTATAGGAAAGGCCATTTGCAGGCTAAGAGAAGACTATTTTTGAAAGTTTGCCTCTGGAATGACTGGCTCTGTGACTGGCTCTAGGTATTCCAGTGTTAAACCACTGTTGGGTTTGGATATGGTCGACTTCGTCATGAAAGTGTTAATGTAAAACGGTGTATAGGCCTATGTCTATCTGTATCATTTCACAATTGTTATTTGCAATCGTATTGAAATACGCAAAATATAAAGTGGCCATGGACTGAGCCAATAACTAGGGGCAGATCTAGACATTTGAGATGCTAGAAGTGGGTGGGTTGGTGTCCTCGGGTGGGTTGGTGTCCTCTTCCTGAGACAGGTGATGAGTAGGCCTAAATGTTATATCCTGTGTTGTGAGTGATAAGCAAATCATTAATACGCGTAGACGACATTTGTGAAACTTTCAAAAGTTACCCATTTTGGTATGTTTTAATATTTCTCCAATTGAATGAGCAACTATTATATTCACTAGATAATAATCTCACCTAAGCCCACGACCAGTCCAGCGTCCGCTGCCCCTTAGTCCCTCTCCTATTGTAGAAAATAATAGTTCCGTGGGAACTTACTGGTGATTTTTTGTCATGTGGATTTTTATAATGTTTGGTATCTGTAGATTTCAAAAACTAATGTTGTCACTCTAGCAAACCAGGCTATGAAGTCATAATGACGTCATTTTGACGTCATATTATGGATTTTTATCAAATGCTTTAAAACACTGTTGTATAAACACATTGACCAAATTTGTTCCCCATGAAATTTGGGGCACAACACAACCACCCAGATTTGACAGCACAACCACCCAGATTTGACAGCACAACCACCCGGATTTGACAGCACAACCACCCAGATTTGACGGCACATCCACCCAGATTTAACAGCACAACCACCCAGATTTGACAACACAACCACCCAGATTTGACAGCACAACCACCCAGATTTGACAGTACAACCACCCAGATTTGACAGCACAACCACCCAGATTTGACAGCACAACCACCCAGATTTGACAGCACAAACACCCAGATTTAACAGCACAACCACCCAGATTTGACAGCACAAACACCCAGATTTAACAGCACAAACACCCAGATTTGACAGCACAACCACCCAGATTGAGGAAGAGGAGCTGAGTATAGAGGCTTACGCCTGCGCTCAGAACATTACATAAGTGTATTGTGTCCAGATATAATGTGTAATGCATGTTGTGGAATAGGATTAAATGCATTAGAGTTCGTGTTAATGACCTCATCGCTATTTAATGCGACTGTGTGTGACATTGTATGACCTTGTGCGGCATTGTATCGAGTTATACCATTGCATGAACATGTCTACTCGCCAAGTTCAATGCACGATTTAGTCACGCTAAGGATATTGCTGACTATATATATAAACACTGTCATATACAATAGAGAATCGATATAGTCTCCTATTAAAACGCAACAAAATATGGGTATTATTGGAATTTTTATCTATTTTCGCGATCAAAGGGACAATACTGTTTTTTGTACAGTAAGTGCGTTAACAGCTGTTTACCAACGTGATTGCCCAGATGGCCAGTCAGTTGCTCAGTCACTAGAAATCAATGATGATTCTAATAGTTTTGAAGTTATTTTGTTCCACACACCAATGCTGCCATGCGCGAAGCCTACGCCATCAAATAACAACGCAACTGGTATGAATACATTTCAAACCATCAATGACGGAATTCCTCCATCCTTTTATCTTACTACGCTTGGGTTGTTACTTGTTACATCATTGTCAGCCAAGAACAATATGCCCAAGATCTCTAGATTGTCTGTTTACATGTCACTTACATCCACACATAAACCGCGATCATGTGTTGGTGCTTTTCCGTTACTACCAGAGCTCGCCCACGAATGGACAACAATACTGAAAATTATATCTGAGGCCCAAAGGTTGAATGTTCTAGTGTTAGGGGAAGGTCATCCTACAGTGATTACATTTGGTAGGGCACTTTATGAAAAAGCTATAGAGCTAACAGATGCACATCCAGAGATACCGCAGAAGTGTGTGCTTAGACTAGGAGAGCTTCACACCACCATGGCCGCACTCAGAGGACTTGATCTCATCAATAGATAATTCTGGTATTGACGATTCCTGGAATGAGAGTGGAGTATATGAGCCAGCGGTGACAAGGCAGATTCTCACATGTGCTCACTATCACAGGAGCATCGGTGCACATATATACTCATATATGGCTCTCTTTCAAATACTCGCAGACGAATTCTTCAAGGAACACCCATATCCCCTTCATACACTTGATGATGCAACAAAGAAAATCGAAGCATCCTGTGACCAAACAGACAAACAGGCTAGGGCAACTGATGTGGGGAATTTTTAACATTTGTCTCATTTGACCAACTCACTGATGGACATGTTTTGCAAGTATTCCGAGAATTGATCCTGAAACGTTCATCAGAGAATGTCATGTCTATGGTTAATTATATATGGATAGAGTGGAATCTATTTTGTTATTCGTTGAAGCATCACGTAGTGCAGATTTCAGTCCATATCTAGCTACAGGAAAACTATCAGCATGTTTTCTTTGCATTTGATAGACTGAAATGTAAACGATTGTGGCGACGGTATCTCTCTGATATGTTTGCCTTAGATAGACAACATCCAGACACATGGAATGCGTTGCATGAAGGAAACCTCTCTGTGACAAGATCAGACATACCGTTCGTATCCCTTGGTCCGGATCATGCATGTCAGCATGCTAAAGGTCAAAGGTGGCTTGGTACGCACATCATTAAATGTCAGCGCCTGGCAGCAGTTCATTCTAATCACACCAGAATTGTCAGTAATGGTTGATAAGTACAAAAATCAGTTTGACCTAACAACCTCTGCACATCAACAACATAAATTATCACACAGTCGAATCGTACATGCGCACACGTTTGTTCAGAGAATAAAATCTGCCATCCTGAGTCACTGCAACCCAGTTGATGTTGATGACGATAGTGTCCTTTTCAATATCATTACGAAAGCTATGGTAGCAAATGACCATGTACAGCAGATCCTGGACTTCTACATTACTGGACAAACGCTATATGAAGAATATGTGCCTGAAAGATTTCATGGAAACAGGAGTTTGTGGATCCCAATTAAGAAAGAAAATGTTAAAATGTACACAGCTGGATGTCGGTTAATGTAAAAGGACATATTCTAAACATTACAGAGAGTAGGGCTTTGTTTTGGAGGTCAGTTGTTTTCGCCAAGTCTAACGGCGATACTGATCTGCGTGATTGCATTGATACATATGAAAGTGAACTCGCTCTAACACCGAGAACATTGTTTGCTGTGTGTGGAACCGGGCTTCCCTGCAATAACAAGTCAACCCTAATTCATGCCTTAAAGAAACATGTGAAAAACATACTAGTCGACTAATATATGTAGCTCGTGATAGTGAACCTGTGCTAGACATGTCTCAGAATGCATGTCCTAATCCATCTGGTCGGAGAATAGCAAATGGTGATGCAGTGGCCGTGGTCCAAAAACTCATTTTCTGTGAATCGCTTGACACAATGATCTCAGGTTACCAAGAACTAATATTAGCATTTGACACATACGGCAATGATTAATTGAAGGATGCAACAAGGGAGAGAATGAAACATGATAAATATCCTATTCAGTATCATGTAGAAGACGACACAAACAGTCACAATGTCACAATCGCGGTGTTTCTGTCCCATGAATGGACGAAATCAGACTTAACTAGGTATTTTACTGCAAAAACACTAGATTATTATAAATATTCAGATAAAGCAGTCATTGTTTCAGCAAATGGTACAACTGCATCAAACCAGCCAAACACACTTACTGATGAAATGACTGAAAAAACAATGAAGAAGCAGACACGCTCATCGTTTGTTTACGTATCTGTGCAACGAAACGATCAAGTCCTGCTGTAGGGCTCGCTACTGATGTTCTCGTCCTCTTAATCGCAAACTTTGAGCAGTTGCCAGAAGTAACATCGATATCTATTGTGTCTGAAGCTGTGCAAATCAAACCAATCTATATTGCATTAGGCCCTGACCGCGCAAAAGTGCTTCCATCATTTCATGCATTTACGGGTTCGGACACGACTGGGCGTTTCAGTGGCCGAAGCAGGCAGGCATGGTTCAAGCATTTTCTAGAATCAGATATCGATGCCATCAAAGCATTTCGAAGTATTGGAGACCCAAGTGATCTCACAGAGGCCGCAGTACTACGTCTTGAAGCATTTGTTTACCCAGGATACTTCCCTCGGAACATTAAGATACGCAAGATACCAGAGCTACGGTGGCTTCTTTTCTGTATGTTTTTAGCTGAAAGTGAAAATATTCCACCAACCATGGGAGTTCTTGTCGAACACATGTCTCGTGCTCATTTGCCAGCAGTGGTGTGGTACCAAACTACAACTCTGACTCAAATCGTCATTGATCCAAGCATTAATGGCTACTATCGGGATATAGATGGGTGTCTAAAACATGTTACATCCAAGCTAAAGCCGGCACCAGGTGCAATGCTTGAGTTTATAAAATGCAGCTGCCACAAAACGAACTGCTCCTCAAATAACTGCTCGTGTTATTCAAATAATCGTGTGTGTACTGATCTCTGCAATTGTATAAACTGTGAGAATGATGAACCAGCAAATGCTGCGATACTCTCTGATGATGATAATTTGGGCGAAGATGCTTGAGTCCTAGTTCGAGGAGTTATTATTAAACATTCAAAAATTAGTTTAGTATTGCAGCATCAACTGGATTTCACTCACGGAAGGTGGTGACTCACATATTTGTTCTCTGGGTGTTTTGCGAATTCGCTTTATGGCCTTAGACATAGATATTTGAATATTTAAACTCAAACTCAATACCTGTAATACGCCCATGTTCTGCACGTGTTGGGGATAGATTTATATTCATAGAATTATGAATTCCTAGAATCCCAATTTGAAGCTAACAATACAGGTAACCTGTTGAATATTTGTTAGCTCATATGAATGGGTGCTGTTGCAGCCTATGCTTATTAAATAGTAAAGACACACAATTCGTGCACTTGACGAACTATTCAATGCCCAAGACGAACATAGATACGTCATTCATTATACATTTTGATTGTAATATCAGCCTACATGTAGAGTAATTGATTGTGACGTCATATACAGTAACAGATAGGACCTTTCCATTAGGATATGAACAGATGTGCCAGATTTGTTGATAATATCTTCTTGCATGCCTAAGTTATGCTACAGACAGACAGGCGAACAGACAGACAGGAAAGCACACAAACAAGCGAGCAGACAGACAGCAAGACTGAGCAAGAAGGCAGACAGCAAGACAGACAGCAAGACAGACAGCAAGACAGACAGACAGACAGACAGACAGACAGACAGACAGACAGAGAGACAGACAGACAGACAGACAGACAGACAGACAGACAGACAGACAGACAGACAGACAGACATCACCGATCATAACAGTCGGGTTGGGAAAACCTATATAACCACTTTAACATAGTTCATTTCTTTGGCTCTCCAAGAACGTAATATTTTGCCAAGCCTATAGCAAATACATGCTTTTGGGGCCAAAAGATAGTAGTATTTTAAGAGAGGTGGTCGACTGACCACATAACTGCTCATATGACCATGTATCTTTAGGAACCGCCATCATATTATTACAAAAGCTGTTTATCATGCTGCCAATGAGTTGCATTGAGCAAGAATATAATCTTTTGTGAGTAGTTGGTGATGGCACCCTGAGCGTTGAAGTTCTCTTTGTACTGTAGTATACTATGCTATGCATATATATGCGGTGTCTGACGTCATTGTGACATCATCATCAATATCATTGTGTTATGTGGTTTTGTGTATGGTTTATATGGCAATGGCATTAGATATCTTATGCCGGAAATTTCACAAATATCTTGCAAAGAAATGAATAATAAACGGATTTTTGCATTTTCCCACCGATGACGTCATGTTAACATCATAATGACGTCATATTCATATACTATGTTGTTACAGAACTATTGTACTATTGTCTTTACATTCCTGAACCTAGTTATTATCTGCATAAAATTTTTTTTAAATTCACTCAAATGCTGTTTCCGCGTTGCTCTATAGACATGGTAAATCTGAGATTAGAAATATCGTCATTATGACGTCATAATCTGATTTGCCAAAAACAACATTGGCTTTTAGACTTTGTAGGCTCCAAGGATAAAAAAAGTCCACATGACAAAAAATCACCAGTAAGTGCCGACGGAATTACAATAGGAGAGGGACTACCCCAAGCCTACAATCGACTTAGCGCATAACACATCTTGCCTATATGTTATTATTGGTAATATATTACTCCGCCGCTATATAGTCTACCAGCCAAATCTGAATTCGGCACCATGGCACAAGTGGTCGGGTAGAAAAATGCCAACAGTGCCAGCTGTTAGGGGGGTCTATAGTGGTCATTATCAGGGTGGAAGTAGGGTCTGAAAGTGGTGCAATTATTTTTTACAGAACCATTTCCATGGTAAGAAATATACCTCGTTTTAACTATCATAACTTTCTTATTTTTGCGGTTAGAAAGACAATTCTGGTGTTAAGTTAAAGGTGTCATAGTCATCTAGCTAGCGGTAACAATTATTCTTGTTTTGTGAGTAATTTGCATATAATTATGACGTCACAAACATAAAAAGAAATTGCCTTTTTCTCATATTTTCACGTTTACCATAATAATTTTGTAAATATTTGTGTTCAGGTTCGTATTCTGATAGCTAAATATTGTCCTATCTATTAGAAATTATGTCTGGCTTATCAAATTCGTACATTGAACGAGATATGTGGTTTGGAAACTATTTACTACATCATTTTGGAAGTCATACCCTAAAAGTCAGCCTAAATGTAAGTATGACTTTTGATGCCGCTCCAATCTCGGTAAATGCAATTTCTTCGCAGAATGAATCATTGTATGAATGCAAGGACGATGTGTAGGTCAGTAGTGTAGGTCAGTTCATGTTCCATATCATTAATCTGTATCTGATTCAGAGGACGAGTCATCTATATCCAATTCACGGTTAGTGCAGCTGTCAGCACGACATTTACATACATCACAGGCCTGTGCTGTAACATTTCGTATGGTAACCCGTCACAGGTTGCCTTATAGGGCCTATGGTAACCTAAAATAGGGTTGCCTTACAACTGAACAAGGAAACCTATGGTAACCCCTGGGAACCTGTTTTAGTTTAATGATCACACTAAAGAATACATTTAATGTTAGTATTCAACTGTCATGACTGTTGTTAATTTGTTTTAAAACATGACCAATCAATCCTTTGATCAATAAACAGTGTTACTGTCTTATTTATGCTGTAACCATTTACTGACTACTACCATGATATACCGTAATCTATGATGACTGGAATTATATATGATACACTCAACGTTCACCTGAGTGACAATGGTTTGTTATGCATTTATCATACAGCAGCCTGAGAAACAACTTCACAAACTGAGAAATAACTTTGCAAAACGTGAAACAATATGGCTTAGTAAGAGCTTGAACTTGAGCAAATTTAATTACACAGAAACTAGTACTAGGTTAACAATCCATTATTAGAATGTTAAATGAATTCTGACAAACATAACCCAAGACTGTTATATGATTATACACATGAAAGAATTAAGAGTCAATTACATAACGCGTTTTTCAGAATAGCTATAACAGAAAATCAGTGTTGAATATTTTGAAACAACCTGATTCTATGAAGTTCCGGCAACATCTTCCAGTCAATTTGCTTTCTAACTATTCAAAGTTTATGACTCAATGGCATTAACCTGCCCTTGTATTATTAAGAAAATAATAGTATAGTGGGTCTCAGAACACCTACTGTAATAGTAGAATTGAAAATAAAACATGTTTACAGTTACTTTCATACGTGAGCATGATGATGAGACTACTACTCTTATATAAAAGGGGTAATACTAGCCTACATCACTGACACAGTTGAATAAGACAATCCTTATCCAGACCATTTACCCAGTCCATTTACCAGACAAGCAGCAAGGCCATCTTATCCAATGGGCAAAAGGGGCACTTGCCATGGGCCCACTTAAGCACTTGCACTAGGGGGACAACCCGCATATGCGACAAAAATGATAAAACTCATATTATCAAGCGTTTTAATCCCTTTTGTGCCTATGTCAGGCCAGACCGGATCATGCAGTTGTCTTGAGAAATGCTGATTTACAGATCAAGCGGGGACAATCTCTTAAACATTTACAACTGGAATGACGGAGTGACTCGATAATCGGCCCAGTCATTCCAGTGGTAAATTTTCCAAAATAGTCTTCTCTTGGTCTGTAAATCAACATTTTCTATGAGAAAATAAAAATATTTGTTTGCCAAATTATAAGCATTAAATTAATTTGCCCTGGGCCCACACCCATAAGACGACAGGCAGTGAAACCAGACATAAACTATTGTTTCTGAGGTAGTGCAGAGGGATGTCCAGTTGTTGAAGAAAATAGTATTTAGACAAATTACTGCGGGAATGACTGGATAATGAATTGAGTCACTCAGTCATTTCAGTGGTAATTTTTGTAAAATATTCTCTTGGTCAGCTAATGACCATTCACTGAATGTCCATTTGCAGGCCAAGAGAATATTTTTTTTTAATGTTGCCACTGGAATGACTGGCTCGGTTATTGAACCAGTCATTCCAGTGATACAAGTTCAAAAATAGTATTCTCTTGGCACGCAAATGGACTTTCCTCAAGACCACTACACAGGCCGGTTTTGGCCGGCTTCGTTGTGAAAGAGTTAAAATCGACTATATCGTTAATCTATCTCCTAACGAAAACTGGTAAATTTAGCGCTAAAATCAGTTTTCGTGGTAGCCAGACATTCCTACAGTAAACATATGCAGGGGTCGAAATTCGTCAAATTTCACCAGAATCCATTCGGATTCTCGCAAATTCGCTCAGCAGGAATACATGGGAATCCACTTTTGGATTCCTGTATAGAAAGCTCAACGGGAATCCAATACAATGAGGGTTTTTCATTTCCATGTTATACACGGGATAAATACATTGTCTTCAGTACTTATTATATATAAAATTTTATATTTCAGAAGTTGGTCTGAGCACATTTCACTCTCATAATTCTGATTTTATGTCTATGTTGACAAGCCACAGACAGAGATCATACCTGATACTACAAACTTTCCTTGAATTCATGAGCAATCACACCATCATACAACTCAGTTGCCATAGAAATTGCTGATCTTTTTTCCTAATCATCATATGAAACCCCAGCCATATACATAAAAATATGGGTAGTAATTAATACGTATATGCCAGGATCAGGATCTGATTGTATTGGTCACTCAGGAAAGCTTTTAGTATGATACTGTACATATAAGGAGTATTTATTGTAAACCAGTCATTCTTATTCTAAGTGACAGATATTATTTTCAGAATAGAACTGAGCCAATCTGTTACTCAACTATTGACCTCATAATCAATTACATCACATATAGTTTGATGTCACCAGTCACTAGTATAATTGACAGACAACACTAACTCTCATAGTAGTCTGTCAGTAAGTATTAATTGTATGTCTTTGCAATTTAATAAACATTCTGTTGATTGTTTTGAGGCTGGGTTTATTTCAAAGTATTCACCAAGGTAACTGCATAGTTACCATGAAATTGAAATTTTGCGACAAAGCTTGGAGCAGAGTTTAGCTAGAGATGGGTGGGGAATAACTAAAAGTTGATTCATCCATTGTGATATAAGTACTGTAATATTTCTCAAGTAAATTTGTCGTTTTATTTACGAGAATCCAGTTGGATTCCCGTATTTTTCAATTTCGAGAATATTGCGAGATTCGGATTCCCGTATTCCCGTAATACGAAAATCTCGCCGTCGCCCTCTCTTGTTTACATTCAGTGTGCATGCATTGTGGAAGATTTCAGTGATCTTTAACATTCGGTTGTTGTCGGATTCATTCGTTCCTAGCGTACCTAGCCGAAAAAATCCGATTGCGCAAACGCTAAATCGTTTTGGCATAAGTTTGTTATGTTTGATAGCGACATAGACCTTTACAGAAAGATGCCGAGATATGAGGAAACACACATCGCGTAATCTTATTATAGCACATTGGTACATCTCATTCTTGGTGTGTTTTACTTCGTTCTTACATATTTCCGAGCAGTTTGTACTAGCGAACGAAAACTAGTTCGTAAGGTAACCGATAGCAGGTCACCTTAAATAGTGTTAAGGTAACCGCATGGCGAACGCGTTCAACCATTCGCCATTACAGCACAGGCCTGCATCAGAACACACAATATCATCTTTGCGACACCTGCATCTCCTTTTTACCAATCTGCTTGGCACATACATTGTGTAAATGCGAGTATTGCCTCAGGTGCTGGAGGGAGCATCATCATACATGGCACACGGTGCCCATCTTCATCGAACACCCAGCCATTATCGACAGGTGATACATTGAGGTACGGAACTGCTGCATGATTCCATACAAATGACTAATAATTTGCTCGTTTGAGATGCAAACAGAAGCTATCTATTGTTGGTCGTAATTTCTCATTTTTTCCATTGTTTTTTGCAAATAATTCGTAACGAACTACATCAGGTGATACATGTTTCTTTCCGCAATACAGTAGAGACGCTAGTGTTACCATGACATCCTCGGTTTCCTGGTTGATATCAGAGGGACTGTCTCAGAAATGTTGTAGCCCACTGTGTAATTCTTGGTGCTTTTCAATAAGATTCAGCCATTTTTATTTGCCTATCCCACTGAACGCCGAGGTTGAATCACATCCACTGGTTGCGTGAATCGCTGGTAACATATAGCTCATACTTTTTCAAAGTTGGGTCGCTATGGTATGCATTGGAATGAATCTCTTCTTCTGTCGTACACCTGTCTTTAGATACAGCTCTTTCAAGTCAAGTACCCAGCAGTATCGTGGACACATGGCTGCAACCTCTGAGTCAAGACATCAAAGAAGTACCCGGTCGTTGCCTAATTTATATCTCGCGTGTGAAATATGTAGAAACATTCGAGAATCCGCTTCCTCATGATCTGACCCAAGCTCTGGTACTTCATCGTGCTTACCAAACACGACCTTCACTACTCAATTAATGTCATGGAATCCACCAGCAAGATACACCTCACAACCAGCTTTTAATCTACGTTCCAACTTAATGATCCAATCATGAGAAAGGAAGTTGGCAAGGTTTACCTTGTTCTTTGCATTTGACATCTCCAGCCACTGTTTTTGAAGTGGTGTTAGAACAGTTGGATTCTTTATCTCCTGCATCTGGATATTACCATGGCGGACCCGTTCACCTGATTTTATTGATTCCTCATTCGTATAATTGTCACCAACCACAGCAATATACTGACATTTTAAACTCAAGACTGCGTCCAAGAGCTGATCCGATAGCTCACCAAAGGTAGTACACTTGGCTGTGTCAGTACAAACCATTCTTAGCAACATCATGAGATCAATGACACCCAGTGTTGGCTCACTAGTTGCTGGAAGTTCAATAGTGGCATGGTCCTTCTCAAGACAAGGGAGTATACTACTTTTTCTGTGACTTTCTAAGAGAACCATCAAGATTGAACAGCAAGAGTGGAACTGGCGCTAATTCATACTAAAGCAATTCCTTTATGTTCACATCATGCGACTGTCCAATAATTGCCAATTTGCTGAATATTTGGCGATCAATATTTAATGACTTTATCACCCGTTTCTTTTTAGTAACAGCTCCTTTGTTCAATGTAGTAAATGTGCAAAAATTATGCTTACTAACAGGACCATAAAAGTCTGTCTCACCTATTATCAATCTATTGGTTACAAATTCTTTCATTTGTTCCAGACCATTTTCACACACATTACAGTACCTCGCTTGTCTCAGGTGAACATACAAGTGATGTGGCAATATTTACGAGAGGCTACCTATTCTCTGGGGTAATGCCGATGTCAATCATGAAAGGGTTCACCATTTAGTCAAGCATGAATAGGTCTATCATCAGTCTGATGTAACCCACTAAGTTACTTCGTGTTAGCGGTTACTGCTGCTTTTAGATGAGCAGTCAAATAGTATTTTGCAAGCACTTCATCTTTAGCACACAGTTGTCTGTGCTTGCCGCAGTCTTTGTTTAGAGATGGTTCAATGGCCATGTCATGCCAAACTCCAGTGAAAGGTCACCCAGTTCTGTAAACGGCACCTTGTCCGTCGACTAGAGCTTGATACATTTCTGGCTTCTCATCCCTCAGAAGTCTTGCTTCAGAAACGTCAACGCAACCCCAGCGTGCATAGTTTACATGTCCGTACTGAAAATCAATTGGAATCATCTCCCAAAATGTTTCTATTTCCAAGGACTTGTTATCATCACGTTTTGCGGTAATGTAATCCAAAAGCAGCTGTGACAAATCTGAAACATAGTTTTCCCAGAAGACAAATGTGTCTGAAAATTTTTTACCTTTCTTCACAAATTTCTCCATTAATAATACAGATTTTGCACAGAATGTGAGAAATCTTCTAGTGCCTTTTTAGCCGCATCTCTGCATTCGCCGTGTGCATGCTGGAGATCCTCAAATGCTGTGGTGCAATGTCCCGCTTTATCTATGATCATATTCCTTTCAAGTTGTGAAACTTCTGTTGCTTCAATGGCATCAGCAAATGCCATCCATTGAAGCCAATCCAGTGCTTCATTCATCACCGTATGAATTCTAACACCTCGATTGTATGCTTTGCCCTTCATAGCATGGCTAATTGTTGCTGATCCATACACGTTCGCTTCCATAAGAATGTCCTCAAAACCACTTTCCTGCAAAACACGACCTATGTCACCTATAAAATGCAATGCACAGTGCATGCCTCCCGTTTCAGTATGATCACTGTCAAATTCATCTGGGTTTCTTCACTTAATCATCTGAACCTTGCAATATATAGCATCATCATATACTGTGTATGTCCAATTCTGACCGAGTGAGCGAAATGTAGACTGCAGATACTTCATCATGGTATACACAGTGTTGAACTCAGCTGGTGAGGCAGGGATCATTGGACAGTAACCAATATTGGTCTTCACAACATTGACATTAGTCGTCACAATGGTATGATAAACTGTCCATCCTGGTATTGTTTGCAATGATTCTCGATCAAACGTGACTCCAAATAATTTTGATGGGGTCTGTCATAATAGGATAAAATCCAGATCAAGGCCACGCATTGGCTCATGTTCTGACGTAGAGACAATGAACCATTAAAGTTTTACCTTTATCAAAAGGTGCATTGGGTTGGGATTTTCCGCACCAATATTTGGACAATGTAGGATTTTAGTGATTTGGTCTTTTTTCTGAATACTTCTCTGTCTAATGTTAGATCTATTGATGCTTCCCAGCTTCTGCAGTTCATCACCATCACCAGCAGCCTGATAGAGTACCATATTCACAACATTATGATGGGCACCACTCAGTGTTTCTGTAGCTCTGTTGAAATTATCACCTGCAGATCTTGTAGTCTTTCCTGCCACCATATTTATAGGCATATGTAAATTCATTGTCAAGTTGATAATTGGCCCAACATGGATCGATTCTGTGGACTTCATCGTAGCCAATACAGTGACCGTGTCTATTTATTAGCTTGACTACATCTTCTGCTTAAGTCATTTGATGTATACTAACTCCGAGTCCAACACTCTTAGGTGTTCTACAACGGCCTGATGATGCAATATAGACTAAGTCTTGGCCAATGGATAAAATACGCTGATGTAATCTTTCATCATCCTGTTTTACGTCATCTTTATTAATGGTTGCCTATGATCCTTCCCTTTCCCGTGAAAGGGCCCAATAGAGAAATGTGTCACTTCATCATCCAACAACTTCTCCGCATTTTCTGCAGAGATATCATGTGGATCTAGAGGTTGGATGCATATCCCTTCCTGTGACATTATTGATTTACGCAATTTTAATGCTGCATGGAAGAGTATACCTCCTCGAGACACAAATGTTTCACCACATTTCAAGTGTATACCTGCAGCAACGTGTGTGGCAGTCGTCATTTCTTTCATTTCTGCCACCTTATTGAGTACATCCTGTATTTCAGTTGACTTTGACAAAACTAAATCTGGTTTATTTTGCTGCTCAAGATTTTTAATCTGCACGATGTCACTGCACTTTGCCTCTAACTTGTGCTTAAGAGCTTGGCGGGTGTAAAGATTGGCTTCGTCTTCTGACATATATTGTTTTAGCAGATCACGATACCGATTTAACAAGCTGGTCATATCAAAGGCTTTACCCTTTGCAAGTTCAGGTTCTATTAAAGAGATAAGTTCGTTGAATGCGGCACCATGTGGTGAACTAACTGGCGAAGCCCGACTTGCCGGCTTTAAATATTTAATGTGACAAGCTTTGTGGTTTCATGCTTCCAATCCTATCAATTTGTTGATTCTCCTTTTTATCTCAGGATCATTTTTTCTTTGGCCCTCCTTTCAAGAGTCTTTCCGAATTCGAAAGTCGCTACATTGATCAAACGTTTATCTTTTCTGTAAGACTTCAGGCCACAGAACAAACACAGTGTTTTAAAGTCAAATGATTCATGGGGATGTCGTCGACTCGTCTACACCAATTCTTCTTCTTCTGGTTCAATCGGGAACTGCAAAACCATCACATTTGTTGTCGATGTAAATGATGAGTAGCAGTTCTTATGCCAGAATAGATCTGGCTGTGCTTCAATGAATTCAAGTTCATTGTTGTCTTTGACTTGTATTATAAATTCCAATCCATCATACTGAATGCATATTCCAGCATCATTCCTTATATTCAATGCAGCGAGAAATGATTTGATTCCTTGAATTGAGCTGTGCCTCAGTTTCTGTTCATCTTCCTTTTGGCAGATGATACACTTGTTTAGATCTACACTAACCCTCCGTCTTTTTTGGTTTCAATAACTTGAGTGGACTGTTGTCCATGGCTGCTAAGTTATCTTATTCGTTTAACTAAAAGGACTAATAGTATCAAATCTATTAGAATTTTCCCAGTGCTATGTAATATTGTATGCATGCACAATATAGATGAGCGCAATGCCTAATTAAATTGAAGCAATGTTACAATTGATTTAGATATTGCTGGATGACGTTTTATGTAAAAATTATTTTATAATTTACTTTTAACTGTAAATTCTAAAATTACCCTGGACCATTCATTATTTTTTTTAATCGTGATAAGGGTTATCATAGAAATTAAGGGTTAATCACTATTTTACAGAGCCTATATCACGTACCACGTATATTTTCAATAAGCTAGATAGTATTGCTACTAAAATACATAATATTGAGGTGCTAGTACACACCCGGACATTACATGGAAAATGGAAAACGTTCGAATTCCTAGAAAAGGTCTATTTTCCATGTTTGTGACGTTATAATTGTAGAATAAGTGATCCCACAAATGAGTAACTGACAGGACCGATTAGAGGAGACTTATATCTTTCATTCAACACCAGAAGCATGTATCTAGCTGTCCTGTGAAGAACGTTATTCGTGTTAGAACAAACTTATATATTTGTGATAATTTCTCTTGGTTACCATGGAAACGGGCCAGTAAAAAGATTTTGCACCACTTTCAGACCCTACATCCACCCTGGTGATAACCCACATTGACCACCCTAATAGCTGGTATCATTGGCATTTTTCTACCATACGACTTGTGCTAACTCCTTAATTAGGCCTCTTTTCAGATTTGGCTGGTACTCTAATATATATATTGATTTTGTCATATTATGAGAACTGATGTGATGTGTGCAAAATCACTCATCTTAGATAGTGTCGACTAAGAATAGTTTTCTGATCAAATTGGGATCAAGAGAGATAACTTTTATCGGGATTTATGGACTTACAGGTGATAACCTCCCTTTAAATTAGCTGTGTTTTGCTTTGCCAAAGAGCAACCCCGTTCATAATTAAATTATCATAGGGTAATTATTAGCAGTATTTCTATAAGCCTGTATTTCAGAACTCGCTAGTCGTTTTGTTTACGGTTATGGGAATGGGTAGACAACACCCGTACCTGAGATCTCTGCCATCATCGTCTCGTAGCAATGTGATCTAGGCATATGTCTCACGCGGAATTCGTCACCTTTCTCTGAAATTCAACACCCTTCACATCTTGATGGATCATAGAGAATTCGTTCAGAAGAAGTGCACCTCGTTACGTGTATTCAGCTGAGAGAGGTACACACTTGATGTGTCTGCGCGTGCGTGTATACGTGCGTGCGGTCCTGCGTGCGTGCGTTCGGCGTGCGTGCGTTCGGCGTGCGTGGTGGTGATGGCGGTGGTGCGTGCGTGCGTGCGTGCGCTCGTGCATGCGTGTGAGTGCTGTGTGCGTGCGTGCGTGCGTGCAGTACTATATGATAGTGAGTTTTTAAATAAGCATTTGTCATCCTTTGTGACTATCACAGAGGTTTTAGTTGAGAGAGTAATAGATAATTAGTGTTCATAAATCAGAATCCACTGCAATTTCTAGAGCCACCATGAGGAATGGCAATCAAATTCCACTGCAGGAGATAAAAATCAAACTCCACTGCAACTCCACTGCAGGAGATATATCAAGTCGTTTCAAAAGAACTCTTACCCATAGCTGCTGCCTGAAAACAGTTCAAACAGCTTCAAAACAACCGCTAACTGTTTGCTATGGGTAGCAGCTATTTCAAAACAGTTCAAGCGGTTTCAAAACTAGCTCTACCCATAGAGCCGTTGTTCCATAGGCAGCACATGTCTCACGCTACCATCTACGCATTTCCTCTTCAGACCAACCTCAGGTGTATGACCTCAAAACAGGTTGTCGTGTTTTATTCCCATCATAACAACATTCCGACGACAATACAAAAAAGCCAGTGTTATCAATCCACGTGTGTGTGCGTGGTATGTTAAACATGTAGAGCGCAAGTTATTAGTAATGGGGGTATCTGTGCGTTATTGTTCTTCCCAGCAGGGGGTCTTCGAGAACAATGGGGTTTTCATGAGAACAAAAGAAAAAGCTTGTGGAATGATATGTTGAGAACAATGGCGCACAGGCGCACACGCATTCTAGAGAACAATGACGCACAGAACGCCACGTTTTTCTCGATAACAATGACGCACAGCCGCACACGTATATTCACTCTGGAATGTTCTATTATTTTGAATTAGTTAACCCTTAAAGTTTAAAAGTTGTGTATTTTACGTTTAAATGTAGTGGCGGTGCTCCCCCCTCCGTGGTTATCTACCGTTGTAAAAATAATAAGAGAGTAATGTAAAAGAATAGAGTTTAAGAGGTGGTCTGATAATGGAGGTCGTAGGAGTATGAGGTTGAGGATGTATGAGGAATTACGGTATTGATGTTTGAAAATAATTTGACTGTTTCGTCGCTAACGTCATTAGTAAACTGTAGAATATTTAGAGACTGCCTGTAAGCTGTTACTGTCTTAGCAACAGCTACCAGATAGATTAGTAACAAAATAGATTTTAAGAGGTGGTCTGATAACGGAGGTCGTAGGAGGAGGAGGTTGAGGATGTATGAGGAATTACGGTATTGATGTATATTTTTAAAATAATTTGACTGTTTCGTCGCTAACGTCATTAGTAAACTGTAGAATATTTAGAGACTGCCTGTAAGCTGTTACTGTCTTAGCAACAGCTACCAGACAGATTAGTAACAAAATAGATTTTAAGATGTGGTCTGATAGTAAACTGTAGAATAGTTAGAGACTGCCTGTAAGCTGTTACTGTCTTAGCAACAGCTACCAGATAGATTAGTAACAAAATAGATTTTAAGAGGTGGTCTGATAACGGAGGTCGTAGGAGGAGGAGGTTGAGGATGTATGAGGAATTACGGTATTGATGTATATTTTTAAAATAATTTGACTGTTTCGTCGCTAACGTCATTAGTAAACTGTAGAATATTTAGAGACTGCCTGTAAGCTGTTACTGTCTTAGCAACAGCTACCAGACAGTTTAGTAACAAAATAGATTTTAAGAGGTGGTCTGATAGTAAACTGTAGAATATTTAGAGACTGTCTGTAAGCTGTTACTGTCTTAGCAACAGCTACCAGATAGATTAGTAACAAAATAGATTTTAAGAGGTGGTCTGATAACGGAGGTCGTGTGAGGAGGAGGTTGAGGATGTATGAGGAATTACGGTATTGCTGTATATTTTGAAAATAATTTGACTGTTTCGTCGCTAACGTTATTAGTAAACTGTAGAATATTTAGAGACTGTCTGTAAGCTGTTACTGTCTTAGCAGCAGCTACCAGACAAATTAGCAACAAAATATTAAAAATAATCTTGTATTAATGGTATGTTCGGTTGGAATGGTAACCAAGACTTGGTGGTGATGGATTGGATTGTACTATGGGTTAAAAAGAAGTTAACCCTTTCACCGATGAATATATAGCTCATTTTCATCGACACCATACAGGTAAACTGTTGAATATTTTGAAATTAATTTGACGTCGCTAACGTTATTAGAAAAACTATTTTTGTTGAATATTTTGATTGACTTTTAACCGTCATTACGCACAAATTGTTTTTTAAATACTTTGCAATAATGTCAATCGTTTTAGGTACGATGGTTAAAATGTGGTCATTATATCTCTGAGGGTTCCGTTTATAGAATTGTATGTAGAGCGTACTTATGGTAAAAAGATTATTTGTTGCGTATGATTTAACCAAACGTTTTGAATATCCGTGAGATCAAGCTTGAATCGAGATACAAACATACCATGTGTTAATAATGAAAGAACGTGTTAGTACCTCAAGTCTCGTACTACGTGGTTTTTAGAAATATTCAAAATTACTATTGAATTATCGCCTACTCGCTAGGAGATTTTACTTTGTAGTTGCGAATGTGTACAGCGTTGTGCTCTGGATACAATATCGTATCGTTTCCTAGTTCTTAGCCGAGTGGACATATGTACTAATTCCCTTGGGTAATTATTAGAATATCACGTTTTGGTGCGCGAGTGCTTTATTCATATTTATGGCGTGTTCGTGCATTACTCATATTAACATTAAACATGTCCGCTTCATTCGCTTTACGGTCATGCAATGTTAGATTTTGTCAATTCCTGTTTCCTCGCGAACTAATAATGTTGTTGGTATGTACCACGACGAAAGGCGTAACTCTAAGAGGAATATGTGGTTGAATGCGTCTGTATCGATGGAAATCTGTTACTGATCCATCATCCACAAGGGTGTCCTACTTTTTTTTCGCATACGTACCCACACACACGCACCTGATGCACCAACACACGCACATACTGAGCATACCCTCACGCGTGTTACGATATGCGCGTAACGACGCGCGCGTGGTTCTATGCGCATGCCCCTTGTCACCCGTGTTCCCTGTCCCCTATGTGTGTACGTCGTGCGTGCGTGTGTGCGTCTTTTGTATGTACCCGTTTGTGTGTGGGTGTATGTAACATAATTTTAGTTTTTGGTGGCCCCTTAAAAAAGAGGCCTATTTTTTATTTTTTATTTTGCTAACGTAAATATTTTTATCTCAATTAATGCAAACGATAACTTCTGTCTTGTTTGCACGACATACACATACAACACTCATTACGAAGTTGGTACTTCGTATGCAACCATTTGTTGTAATTGCGTTCGTCCGGATCCTCTAGATATTCTCTCCAGCGGCTACGGATTTCACGCAATGACATTGCAAATGGTTGCCGCACTGCAACATCTTTATATTGGTTCCATTGGATGCAACCACAATTAATAGGTGTAGAACCTATCGTTCTCCATCGATCGCATAATTGAGATTCCATTTTACGTGTTTTGACAAATTCAAAAAGCTGTATACCTTACTAGTCGCGCGCATTTCGCTTTTATAGCTAAAATATGAGCTGTCACTAAAACTATCTTTCCAATCTGAACACGCCCTTATTTCGGTCACGTGTTTTTTCTCCACCGCTTAACATCATCGGTTTACAAAACATTACTATTGCTCCATGTTTGAATGACATTCCAGTTATAGAAAAATGGAATTGATATGCAGCGTTCAATTACAGAGCATGTCATATGGTTTCCTCTGTATTCAAATATGTCCGTATTTTGTCATTGTCATGATGTGAATACGATTAATTACGGATCTTTGGATCATTGTGGTACGCCTCGCATGCCTAGTGTACCATTAAATATTTTTATCAAAATAGCGGTGGATGGGTGAGGGGTGAGAAGGGAACACGAAAAAATAATAACATATTTTTACAAAATAAATGTATTTTTTATTGACACGTGCATTTTTATGATAAATATTAGCGACATTTATTCACGATAATTAAAAAGAAAACATAGTACATAAATAATTATACATTAAATATGATCATTTTTTCTTCATAATCCTGTTTGTCATACGTTTCATTGTGGTATGTAAGTTAAAAAAAAGAAGAAGAGTTTAAGAGGTGTTCTGATAATATGAGGAAGGAGTTTAAGAGGTGGTCTGATAAGGGAGGTCGTATGGTGAGGAGTAGGAGGTAGATGAGGCTAGCATTCTTGCTCAGTAGAAGTTGGTTTTGAGGGTCTAGCGTACTTGTTTACAAGGCAATGCTCTATGTACGAATATTATGTAAATAATTTGACTGTCCATGTCAGTTGAGGCAGAATGATATAGTATTCCTCCTCAGTTGATATTGCTGGATGATTATGAGGGCGATGCTAGCGTACTTGTTTACAAGGTATGCACGATGTACGAATATTTTGATAATTTTTTGCTGAATATTTTGATAATTTGAGTGGTAGCTGAATATTTTGATAATTGGTTGCTGAATATTATGATAATCAGTTGCTGAATATTTTGATTGGTTGCTGAATAAATTGATTGGTTGCTGAATATTTTGAAAACGATTTGACTGTGTAAATTTTAGTTTCTTATTAGACGATGTTAGGTAAGAGAGAGGTGGTCTGATAACGAAGGTCGAAGGAGGAGGGAGGAATGCTATCTCGACCACCCTCTGCTCGGCATTGTTCTCCGCGCATGAGCGTGCCTTTATTCGGCTGGTGGTCCTTTAAGAAAATGCAGGTGGTCGCTCATAGAGGTGTCGCGAGGGATGAGGAGGATGGATGACGTATATGCTCGCGTATTCGCCGAGGCAACGTCTTGCGCGATAGCTCTGTATGAATATTTTGAAAATGATTGATTGTAAGCCGCTGGCGGTTTAGTCACCATTAACCCCCTCCTTGGTTTAAGTCATTTAAAAAATGGCAGTTATTTAATTATGAAATTTTCAAAATTGTTATGGAAATGGTCATCGTTGACGATCGATGTTGTATAATATTATATTGATAGTTTTATCTACCATATTTATGTCTTTAAAGTGTCAATCATTTAATTATTAAATTTTTTTTTAAATATGAGCAAACTCAGTCATTTAATTTTCAAAAAATCAGAGCGTTGCGTTACATGGGTTATAGTGATCTACGTTGTATAGATATATATATATATATATATATATATATATATATATATATATATATATATATATATATATATATATATATATATATATATATATATATATATATATATATATATATATATATATATATAATTTTATCTTACGTGTTTAAGGCGATTCTTTAAAGTGGAAGTCATTTAATTATTAAAATTTCAAAAATATGAGCAAAATGTGTTCCCCAGTCATTTAATTTTCTTTTTAAATCAGACACGTACACAGTAAGTTTTCCTATGCTATTATATAGATAGTGTTATCTATCGTATTTATGCCTTTAAAATGGCAGTCATTTAATTATAAATTTTTCAAAAATATGAACAAAATGCGTTCCTAGTCAATGGCAATGCATCAATCGTCCACGAACAATAGCGTACAGATGCCCATTTAGAACATTAGCATCCATCGACCACTTTTGACGGATCAGAATGTGTGCTTGCGTATGCATGTGTGAAGCGGGTTGTTGTGTGTAAAAACTTTATTACATTATTTTATTTTTTGAACAGATAAAGAGTTCCCTTTCAAATGATTTGTGGGCCCTGAAAAGGGCCGTGTTTTGAGATAGGTCTCAGTGTTCGCAGATCCGCACAGGCGCAGTTGTCAGTTTGGTAACAAACTGCGCCATGTTTGCTTTTTGTATATCAGTCGGAGTATCACTGATTACAGGACACCCATGCGGATACTGTTTGATTGGTAATAGACAATAGCACTCCTTGCAGGTGTACACCATCTCTTTAGGTTCTGTTTTCTTGATCATACGCCTACAGACCCTCTCGTGTTTCGACCGTCTGCATATGGTGTCGCGGATGTCGATGGAACACCAATGACATCGCACATACCCAGTGTCTGATCCATCAAAGTTTGTACTGCTGGCCATTTTTAGCCAAATGTACATTAACATTTACATTTATACCACATCGCTCTACTACAAAAATTATAAGGAATATCACGTGAGATGAAATCTGACTGCCTAAGGCTACCTAACTACTATGCAGTTACACATGCAACCACTTTGCGATGTTTAAACTGGAATGAGAAAATGGATTGAATTTGTACCGTTTATAGGAATATATGTACTGCGGCCGCAAATCCGCAACACGCGGCCCGCATGCGGCCGTACATGTACGCATGCATTTTGGCATGTATGCATGTTCAGGCATGTGCATATACTTGTTGCCATCCGCAACACGAGCCCGCAAATCCGCAACAGGCGCCCGCATGCGGCCGCACATGTACGCATGCATTTTGGCGTGTATGCGTGTTCAGGCATGTGCATATACTTGTTGCCATCCGCAACAAGTTAACAAGTCAACATCCATAACATGAGCCCGCAAATCCGCAACACGCGCCCGCATGCGGCCGCACGTGTACGCGTGCATTTTGGCGTGTATGCCTGTTCAGGCATGTGCATATACTTGTTGTCATCCGTAACACGCGCCCGCAAATCCGCAACACATTTTAGCCGAATGTACATTAACATTTACATTTGGTTTAAACGTGATTTATTTGTTCAGATGGGAGCACGATAAGACTTAGTCTTATGCCCGTGTCTCCCATACACATACAGATTATTCAAAACATTTTTACAACAAAATGGCGGCAAATCATAATAGTTTAATTAATTGTAGTCTATTGGTGTGCATAAGTATGTGAATGTTGAGTGTGAGGTGGGGGAGAGTAGGAAGAAAGACCGAGATAGAAAGGGAGAGGGGGGAAAGGGGGGGGGGGGAGGAGGGTGAGAGATAGAGAGAGCGAGGAATAAGATCAAATGGAAGAATAGTAGAGGTGAGCTCTAGGTGCTGCCTTCGCCCCGACCTGTACGTGTTGGGCTGCTGTCCATTTACCCCGTAAACTATAAGTTCACAAACAGGAAGCTACTGAAAGCGGTTGGTGTTAATTATGTATTGACATACCGTATTACAGATCAGTTGGTTCATTTCCAAGTTGGTAGTGTAAGTCCCGTATAGAAGCTGGTTGACCGTAAGATTAGCAAGAGAAATATCGTTCAAGGCAAGCTGATTTTGGAAAACGACTCTTTGCTCGTTAAAAAGGGCACAATGTAAGAGGTAGTGGTGTGTAGATTCATCATTGTGCCCACAAGAACAACTGGCAGATTCCGACAGAAAGTTGTCAAATAGATGTCGGTTTAAAGAACTACAACCATTTCGGAGCCTGCATAGCATTATGTTGGCAAACCTCGGGCCTACGTAATACCACTCAGGGGGTTGTCGTATGGATGACATAGCCTTGAGTTTGCTTTTAAATTCTAGAAGAGTGACAGAATCTCTCACCGGCACAGGAAGCATATTCCAGGCGCGGATCGTTGCTGGGAAAAAGGATCCAGAGAATAGCTCAGTACGGCAGCGGAATGGAGTGAAGAAATTTGGATGACGGATATTGTAAGGATTTCGTACTTGGGATAGTGTGGGAAGATGGTTGACCAGAACCTCACAGGTCATCCCGTTAATAATTTTAAATAGCATAGATAATCTATGAAATTCACGTCTGATTGACAAGGTTTCGATGCCTGTTTCTAAGTACAGGTCTTCAGTGCTCGCACTACGTGTCATTCCACATACCGTTCTGAGACCATCTTTTTGGATATCCTCTAGCCGAATTACAAGATATTGTGGAATATTATCCCACACAACATCTGCATATTCTAACGATGGTCTAATAAATGTTTTGTACATGATCTCGAGACATTTACGGTCTAGAATATATTTTAGACCTTTAAGTAAGGAGAGTTTGTGTTGAGCGTTTGCTATGAGATTACTCACATGGTTAAGCCAATTCCCTTTGTTATTAAAGGTAATGCCGAGGTGCTTATGATCAGTTGATGGTAGAATTTCAGAATCTTTGAAGTTGATTGAAAAGGATGTGGGCTCGTTGCGCAGGGAAAAAATTAGAGATGTAGTTTTCGAGGCATTAAACTCGACGAGCCACATGTTTGCCCAATGCGTCATGGTCAGTAGATCGTAATCGAGTGTGGCAGTGTGTTCTTTTAGATCATCTGACATTACATATAGGCACGTGTCATCAGCAAAAAGTCTAATATTGTGAATTATATTGCTGGGCATGTCATTAATAAAAACTAAGAATAACAAAGGACCAAGCACAGAGCCTTGTGGCACTCCAGCATGTAAACGAAGTAGGGTGGACTCATTGCCGTTTATAACTACTCACTGGTATCGGTTTCCAAGATAATTTTCGAACCATGTAAGTAGATTTCCACAGATACCAAAATTCCTAAGCTTCTGTAGGAGGCCGCGATGCCATACTCGATCAAAGGCTTTAGATATATCGAAGAATAGAAAGATTATTTCCTTTTGATCGTCAAGGGCTTGAGTAATATCCGTGTAGATATCAAGCAGTTGATTTACTGTAGAATGTGATGGAAGAAAGCCAGACTGATATAGAGTAATATCATGTCTAATATAGTTATAGATATGTTTAAAAACGGTTCTCTCCATAACTTTACTAAGACAACTCAACAGTGATATTGGTCGATAATTTGAACATAAGCTCTTGTCTCCTTTCTTGAATATAGGAGTTACATTAGCGATTTTCCAAGATGTGGGGAACTGCGCACTAGAAAGTGAGTAATTAAAGAACCGCGCTAGTATTGGGACCAATACTTGTTGGCTCTCGAATAAGAGTTTCGGGCTTAATTTATCCGGGCCAACAGCTTTAGACGTGTCCAGATTGGACAGTACATCGGAGATGTCAGTGTTTGATATTGTAATTGAGTGGAGAGTATTGTCCGTATACATAGATAGAGGCGGTAAGCTGGCATTAGCATCGTCAATATTGGCGATGCTAGAGAAGTACCGGTTAAGGAGGCTTGCCTTTTCTAAAGAGTCGTAAGAGAATGAGCCGTCATCGCGCTTCAGAGGCGGCATTTCGCTAAAATTAGAGTTAGTATCACATAGGAACGTCTTACATATTTTCCACCACTCTTTAGAACCTGTGCGTCCATGCCTTATTTTTTCAGCTAATTTATTCCTGAAGTTTTCTTTCGCTGTTCGGACTAATGTATTGATGTGGTTTCTCTGTTTTTTTAAAGTTGGCCACATCTTGCTCTCGGTTAGTTTTTCTTGATTTCTTGAACAATCTTTCCCTGACTCTCATTTCGTGCTTTATTTTTCTGGACATCCAGACTTTATCGTTTGGGTTTATAGTTATAGTCTTATTTGGGATACTAATACTAGCAGCGGCAATAATGTTTGTAGTGATTGTCTGACACCAAATGTCGACGCCAGTAGCATCGGAGATGTTGTTCCAGGGTGCGTTAGTTAAGTGATCCCTAAATAAATCCCAATCAGCTTTCGCATAGTCCCATATATGGCGAGTGTAAGTTTTACGTTTAGGTATGGAGGATAATAAAACCAAATATACTGGAGTATGATCACTACAAAATGGCGCAAGTACTCCACTCTCTTTTACTATTCTGGCACAGCTGATAATAATTGGATCAAGTAATGTATTTGAAATGGGTCGGGTTGGTTCTTGTATTAACTGGTGGAAGCCAAACGTAGATATGATGTCACGTAGATGATGCTTAGATGGATTGAGAAGATCGTCGTTAATGTCGCCGAGTAGGACAAGATTTTTGTTTGGATTTAAGTCGCGAACATTCTCAATATTATCTGTGATAGTTTGCCATTTGTCAACACTTGTGTTAGGCGGCCGGTAAATTACACACAATAATAAACCAGGGCGGTCGTGAATCTCGACCCATATCATTTCGATGCCACGACATTCATATTCAATACGACGGGTAGTTGCCACGTTGTTAGAAATATAGACGCACACGCCTCCCCACGGCTGCTGGCGGTCCATCCGATAAGGCTCCTGGAAACCAGGTAGTTTGATTAAGCTGTTGTTAATATTTTGGGTAAGGTGGCTTTCAGTAATGGCAATGATGTCAAAGTTGGACAGATTAGCTTCGATAAGATGTATTTTATCTTTGAGGCCGCATACATTGAGGTGGACAACATACATTTCTGAACAGTTAGTAGGGCCTGGATTAGTTTCTACATCGCCAGCCAAAGAAAGGAGAATGTAAATTATTAAACAGGTCAATACATTACTCAGGCAGTAATTAAAGAGTGATAGGAGGGCTGTGTAAATTCCTCGAAGGCGTCTAAGTATTTCTCGCAATGGAGGTGGGGTAGCTCGATAGTGCTTGGGTTTGACGGAGTGGCAGTTAAAAAGCCCAATAGCCGCACGGTAACATGCTATGTCATTATCCATTGTCAATTGGGTAAATCACCGAAGGCCATTTGCACGTGCTGCAGTAAGGCAGAGGCAGACTTGAAAGATCAACATATAGAGCTCCATAGATAGTAGGGAGAGGGTGGTAGGAGTAAGAGATAGGACAGATAAGGAACATGGAGTAATAGAGGACAAATAAAGACAGAGTCATTAAAGGCTTAAGTGGTAAGGTATGGCGCTTGTGGAGTAATAGTGAGAACCATTTGCTGTGGTGGAGAATTTTTCTTGGTGTGCTGTGTTGTATTCAAACAATGGTTGGATTTGGATGATGGCCTAATCTAATGTGGCAGAGTGGTTCAGGGCAATAATAAATATAAACTGTTGAGTATTATGGAACAGAGTCGACAGGGACCTGGTGCTGCATCAGGCAGCAAAAGTCCCCCGATCAAAATATTAAACAAGAAATCAGTGTTGCACTGATGATATATTGTCATGACCCAATTGTAAGTGAAAAATTCTAACCACAAATAATATGATTCATGTATTCTACTGTTGAATATACAATCAAAATTCTGGAAGACACCTGGTGCAGCCTCGTGCAGCAACAGTCCCCCGACGAGTCAGTTCCAAAATATTCGTGTAATAATTCTAACATTTCCGTTGTAGGCCTGCAGTTACTAGTGTATACGGTTGAAATTGGTAAGCTGTGTTGTATTCAAACTAGGCTTGAATTTGAATGATAGCCTAGTCTGGTGTGACATGTAGTTCAAGGCAACAATAAATGTAAACTGTTGAGTGCGTGGAGCAAAACAAAATGGGGCCCGGCGCTGCCACAGGAAGTCATGTGTTGTGACTAGAAAATGTACACCAGATCGAATAGTGAGCCGGTGCTGTCCCATGCAGCAATGGCTTCCAGTCAATATGTTCAGTAAATAACTCATAGCATTGTAAGCTGGTTGAATGTATAGCTCATCGAAAGAGGACTCAGCACTGGCACAGGCAGCAACGGCTTCCAGTCAAAAAATGTTCCAAATAATATTTCATGTATTGTAAACTGTTGAATATACAGAAATCAAGTGGGGACCCGATGCTGCCCAAGACATTTACATTTATACTACATCGCTCTACTACAAAAAAATGTAAGGAATATCGTGTGAGATGACTAGCATCCTATCAAAAACTCTCGCGTACTGGCCTCCATATAATGACGCATACATGCAGGCAAAAATCTTGGATATGTTCACGGGCCAGATACGTTGGATCAGTTTGTTAAATGGTTTATGCGCATAAAAATCTGTGCGTGTTAAAAAAGTAGCCAGGGAAATATGTTTTCTCTGACCACCTCGTTATTGTGCATAAAGCAACTATGATTTGCTTTTAATCCTTCAATTTGTATGCAAACGCGTTAACCTTCATCTAAAACTCTCAAACATGAAACTAAGCGGCTTCCTACCAGTCATTTAATTTTTTAAAAGAGAGCAAAGTACATCTCTATGCGGGTAATATATAGCTAAGCCAAGCGATGTTGTATGCATAATATTATATAGATAATAATCATGCATCTCGTATTTAAGGAGTGGTCTTTAAAGCGACAGTCATTTAATTATTAAATTTTAAAAATTGTTATAAAAATGTTGGGAACAATGTCCACCGTCGTCGTCGTTGATGAATAATGACGAGCACCCTTGTATCGTTTAACGTATTAGGTGTTCGATGCGGTCCCTCGTGGTTGTAGTAAAACAGTATTTTGAAACTAAGCGGAATTGTGGCTTCCTATGTCAAATTGTCGCATTGAACAGCACTTTTTTAAGAGTTTGTGCGCATGAAGGCGCTAGTGCGAATTGTAGCTTCCTATGTCAAATTAGTATCAAAACTATTCGCTTAAACTACCAATGCGCCACGATTTAGGTTTGAAGAATCAGAAAATAACATCCCTGGAATGAGTGTAGAGGTGGTCGCATAACTGAGGTCGAACGGGCGAGGAGGAGGAGGGATGAGGTATGCTAGCGCGGTGATGCCTGGCATGAGGGATGGGGTATACTAGCATACTTGTTTACAAGGTCGGCAATGTGCGTTGTACGAATATTTTGAAAATAATTTGACTGCGGTGTTAACAACAACTTTCTATCAAATCATTACCATGATATTTAGTGAATATTTTGAAAATAATGTGACTGTATGCATCAACTTTTGCTCAAATCGTTTCCAAAATATTTTGCTAGGAAGATCCCTGGAATGTCTGAAACACCTCGCCAGTCAGCCAGTTAAAGGTAATAAAACTAGGAAAAATTACCATGTCGGGTACACACAGTATGAATGCATTATGAGTACCTAGTCAATGAGACCCCGACAATAAAAATAATATAGTTGGCTAACCATTGTCTGGACATTGCGGCCACAACCACCTTCTACCAATACTGGCGCATCATCTTCACTCTTCATCTCTGTCATTTCTTCATCTTCACTGTCTAGATTTTCGCTATCTTCATTGTTATGGAATCGGATCTTATGCCGCTTCAGGTCATTTGACCTATTAAAAGTTGAAGCACATTCAAAACATTTATGTCTCGGCATATTGATTATATGATAAATCTAGCAAATATTCAAGTTACAAGGTTCTTCAAAGAAATCTGACTACCTAACTACCCTGCAGTTACACGTCCAACCACTTTGCTATGTTTAAATTGGAATGAGAAAAGGGATTGAATTTGTACCATTTATAGGATTATATGTACTGCGGCCGCAAATCCGCAATATGCGCCCGCAAATCCGCAACATGTGGCCACAATCTGCATCATGTGCCCGCAATCCGCAACATATGCACGCAAATCCGCAACATGCGCCCGCAATCCGCATCATGCACCCGCAATCCACAACATATGCCCGCAAATCTGCAAATGCGGCCCGCATGCAGCCGCACATGTACGCATGCATTTTGGCGTGTATGCATGTTCAGGCATGTACATATACTTGTTGCCATCCACAACACGCGCCCGCAAATCCGCATCATGCACCCGCAATCCGCAACATGCGCCCGCAAATTCACAACATGTGGACCGCATGCGTTCGCACATATACGTATATATTTTGGCGTGTATGTGTGTTCAGGCATGTACATATACTTGTTGCCATCCACATCACGCACCCGCAAATCCGCATCATGCGCCCGCAATCCGCAACATACGCCCGCAAATCCTCAACATGCAACCGCAATCCACAATCCACAACAAGAGGTCACAATCTGCAACATGCAGTGGTGGTGGTCGTGCCTAGTGGTTGGTGGTGGATGTCGGTACTGTCGTTGGTGGTGCTAGTTGCAGTGGTGTTGAAGGTGGTGGTGGTGTTGATGCTCATCGTGATGGTGGTGGGTGTTGGTGATGATGATGGGGGTCGAGGTTGTTGGTGGGTGGTGTTTGCTGTCGCAATGTCTAGACAAATGGATAGCCAGCAGAGCCAGTCATTCCGATGATAACTTTTCAAAAATAGTCTTCTGGTGCATGCATGCACACAAGGGCACACACCGGTGCATGCACGCACGCACAAGGGTACAACGTATAACTAGCGGTATCGCATATTAGCACATGTGCATACGAGCGAGACCTTTATTAAATCCTCATTGACATACCCTCTCCAACTTATATACCATTTTTTCAAACACAGCGCTCTCACACATTCCGACCACAATGTCTAGACAAATGGATAGCTGTCAGAGTCAGTCATTCCGGTGATAAATTTTCAAAAGTAGCCTTCTCTAAGGATGCAAGTATGAATATGAAGAAATTCGCTATGGGTTGGCAGGTGCATGGGTGGTGGTGGTGGAGGTGGTGGGGTTAATGCATGGTGATGGGTGTAGGTCGTAGTGGTGGAGGTGGTGGTGGTGGTGGTGGTGGTGGTGGAGGTGGTGGTGGTGGTGGGTGGTGGTTGTGGGGTGGGGTGGGGGGGGGGGGTTTACTGGTGCAATGACTAGACAAATGGATAGCCTACAGTGCCAGTCATTCCGATGATTAATTTTCAAAAATAGCCTTCTCTAAGGATGCAAGTATGAATATGAAGAAATTTGCTATGGGTTGGCGGGTGCGTGGGTGGTAATGGTGCTGGGGTTAATGCATGGTGTTGGGTGTTGGGTGTAGGTCGTAGTGGTGGTGGTGGTGGTGGTGGTGGTGGTGGTGGTGGTGGTGGTAGTGGTGGTGTTGGCGATGATGATGGTGTTTGGTGGGGGGGGGGTGTTTACTGGCGCAATGACTAGACAAATGGATAGCCTACAGTGCCAGTCATTCCGATGATAAATTTTCAAAAATAGCCTTCTCTAAGGATGCATGTATGAATATGAAGAAATTCGCTATGGGTTGGCGGGTGCATGGGTGGTGGTGGTGGGGTTAATGCATGGTGTTGGGCGTAGGTCGTAGTGGTGTTGGTGGTGGTGGGTGTTGGTGATGGTGATGGTGGTTGGTGGGGGTGTTTGCCGGCGCAATGGCTAGACAAATGGATAGCCTGCAGTGCCAGTCATTCCGTTGATTAATTTTCAAAAATAGTCTTCTGTTGTACTACAGATATGAATATGAAGAAAATGGACATTTTCTTGAAGAAATTCTAGGGTTAAAAGGGTTAATATCGTCCATGTAATGACGTAACACGAGGTGGTCGCTTATGGCAGGACTGAATTATATAGTAAAAAACATGGTTATAACGTATCGCTGCTCTGTAGCCACAAGGATATATTTATATTTGTAGTAAACGGCCATCTATGATTATGCTACTACGCACAAAATGTTGCTCTTAATTGTCGTATCTTTAATCGTCGGTAAACAACAATAGCCGGTGAGCGGGCGCACGATTTATTATCGATTTTTTTTTTAACTCTCGGCGAGGACATTGTAATATTCCGTGCTTAGAACGAGACGGGTGGTACATTCTTATAGTATTCCTTAACACATGACATGTTTGTATCTCGATCAAAGATTGATCTTGGTGCTTTAACATTCTTTCGTTATTAACATGTGCCATGTTTGTAACTCGATTAAGGACCGATCCCACGGCTATTGCTACAGTAATGGTTAAATCATACACAACAAATAATCTTTTTATCACTCGTACACTCGACATACCATTCTATAAACGCATGGAGCACTCAGAGACATAATGACTACATTTTTATTCATCGTGCAACCACAAAATCTAAAACGACTGACATTATTGCAAATGAAATATTAAGTATTTAAAAACAATTTGCGCATAATGACGGTTAAGCCAACAGGCAAAACGTTTTCAAAATATTCAACAAAATAGTTCACTAATACCGTTAGCGACGTCAAATTATTTTCAAAATATACATCAATATCGAGCATTGGCCTAATTCCTAACCCCTCCTCAACCTCATACTCCCTCCTCCTCATCCTATGTCCTCACTTATCAGACCACCTCTGAAACATTATTGCAAATGAAGTATTAAGTTTTTAAAAACAATTTGTACGTAATGACGGTTAAAAGTCAATCAAAATATTCAGCAAAAATAGTTTTCTAATAACGTTAACGACGTCAAATTAATTTCAAAATATTCAACAGTTTACCTGTATGGTATCGATGAAAATGAGCTATATATTCATCGGTATTAGGGTTAATTTCTTTTTAACCCATGATACAATCCATCACCACCAAGTCTTGGTTACCATTCCAACCGAACATACCATTAATACGAGATTATTTTTAATATTTTGTTGCTAATCTGTCTGGTAGCTGTTGCTAAGACAGTAACAGCTTACAGGCAGTCTCTAACTATTGTACAGTTTACTAATGACGTTAGCGACGAAACAGTCAAATTATTTTCAAAATATACAGCAATACCGTAATTCCTCATACATCCTCAACCTCCTCCTCATACGACCTCCATTATCAGACCACCTCTTAAAATCTATTTTGTTACTAATCTATCTGGTAGCTGTTGCTAAGACAGTAACAGCTTACAGGCAGTCTCTAACTATTCTACAGTTTACTATCAGAACACATCTTAAAATCTATTTTGTTACTAATCTGTCTGGTAGCTGTTGCTAAGACAGTAACAGCTTACAGGCAGTCTCTAAATATTGTACAGTTTACTAATGACGTTAGCGACGAAACAGTCAAATTATTTTCAAACATCAATACCGTAATTCCTCAAACATCCTCAACCTCATACTCCTACGACCTCCATTATCAGACCACCTCTTAAACTCTATTATTTTTACATTACTCTCTTATTATTTTTACAACGGTAGATAACCACGGAGGGGGGCCCGCCGCCACCACGTTTAAACATAAAATACACAACTTTTAAACTTTTAAGGGTTAACTAATTCAAACTAATAGAACATTCCAGAGTGAATCTACGTGTGCGGCTGTGCGTCATTGTTATCGAGAAAAACGTGGCGTTCTGTGCGTCATTGTTCTCTAGAATGCGTGTGCGCCTGTGCGCCATTGTTCTCAACATTCCATTCCACAAGCTTTTTCTTTTGTTCTCATGAAAAACCCATTTGCACAGTAACTGCTGTGCCTTATTATGTGTGGCTCATAATCTTGGTCAGTGGTAATCTGTACATGAGTCAGAAGCTGTGCAAGAGCATGAAGTGAACGCATGCCTTTGGGTGAGGAGATATTGGTTGGCTAGAAAATTTTCAGCAATGACGTGGACTAATCCAACACGATTATCTGAAATGGTTAGCTAACGTTTGGTCGTTGCTGCTGCTGAAGTTGAGGCTTTAAATCTAGGAACCTCATAACATGATGCTTAGTTATACAACTAGGCATGGCATTATGATATTTTGGCATTGACAGAAATCGAACCCACAAACGCTTCCACCACACCAATGCTGCAGGTCTTGTGGCGTTACTGCGGTGGAGGTGTTTATGGGCTATACTGCTAGGCGTGTTCGCCGGTTGTGGGTTCGATTCCCTGTCAATCATAAGATACTGTTATACCAAAGACATAATGTTGTTTGGTAATCTGTTTCTCCCTGATCAAAATGCCTAATACTGTTCGTGGCCTAGTGGGTATGTCTGTAATGCTGCTAGCGATAATACTACATATCAGACCAGCTATCATGGTGTAGTCGAATTCTGCTGATACACATGAAAGTAGTAATCGGAATGCTGACCTATTGTCGGCGTTAGCACCATTTAAGTAAGACTGGGTTTGTAGGAGTCTTTGTTGCATGTTTGCTGCATTGTTTCAGGGACAAGTCTTTTAGAAATGTTCTCAATGTTACAATAATTCACCTTTCCAGAGTACCCACCCAGCATATGACGTCATAATGAACTGCGTGATGTGTAGAATGACATCATAATGAATGACGTCATGAATGACGTCGGTAAGTGCGTCATGAACGCATACTTGAAGACTGTCTATGCGTTGTTGTACAAATTGTTTGCTTTTACTATTTAATAAATATTCTGTTGAATATTTTGAAACTAATTTGAGTGGGCGCTGTTGCTGCCATAAGCAGCAACAGCGCCCGGTCAAATTAGTTACAAAATATTCAACAGCTTCCCAGTATAGTTTTCAGGAAATCGATAGCTAGGGCATTTGGGAATCGATCAATCCCAACACGGCGAGGTGTGGGTGGAGCTTAGCTAGTGAGGGCGGGGCATAGCTAAAAGTGGAATGGTCCATTACTGGTCAGCTTCTAATAGTCTTAGCGAGGAGGATGCTTTGCTATGAGATGAACCATGTTGATCAAGCCATTTCATGATAATACCAGCAGATCGCATCTAAAATTATTTTATAACTGGTTGTTTTCGAGGGTGCAGAGTCCGATAATGAGCGTTCCAGATCAATTTGACGTCAATGTAAATGTCACTCTGTCAAGGTAGAGGTCATTTAAAAGTCAAGCAAAGTAGTACCGCTGGTTAGCATAAAGTTGTGTACCTGTCAAGAAACGCCAGCTTGAAATACAAATTAATTTGTTAACATACATTAAGCATCAATTTGTTTGCTATGTCATCATGATTAACGAAAGATGTGTATGAGCTTAGAATTTCTGAGTCAAATCAGAGATTAACATTGGTTTCCTTAATTTTGATGGCAAGACGAATAATTTTATATAGGTTGATAAATACTGTACTTCCTTCTATGGTTAGTTATCCGAATCAGCTTTCCTGCATTTCAAGTAAATAGCTGTAGATGTAACATTCTTACGACAGTCATACCCAGTCATACCGGCTTACAGACTTATCTTAGTAGTTATGCCGAGAGGTAGGCGCCCACTTTGATTGGTCGAGAGCTTTGTGACGTCACACAGCTTTCCCACGCCCACTTCCATATATGGGCATGGGCGGAATCCCATTTAAATATGCTAATGAAGTGACGTCACAAAGCTCTCGACCAATCAAAGATGGACGCCTACCGCTCGGCGTTGGTTAGTATTTTGGGGTAGGGGCAGCCCTGCTGTATCTATCCCCACCCCTCTCGCCCATATACCTTCCACCCTAAAAAATCGATGGTTTTTGGTAATTACAGTTTACCGATATTCTGGGTAAAGTTTCCATTCATAAAATCCAATCGATGGCTGAAAAAAATAACTGAAAGATGAAAACATGAAATAGAATGTAACATGACATGATTAAGACTTTATTCAGTAAAAGACGTATAGTGAAATTCTGTGAAGTAGAATCATAGTTGAAGAGATATTCAGTAGTGAACTGGTATAGCTCTAAACCATGAAGTGTTCACTCTGAGTTCTGATGCTCAAGTGATTTGAAAAAGTAAAGTCCTCCTTATATACTAGGCTGAGCTGTCAATCAAAAATCATGCTTGAATTTTATTGGACGAGCGGTAAGTGCCCCTAACGATTGGCTAAGGAGAAATTACCTACATTCATGCTTGAATTTGATTGGATGAGCGGTAGGTGCCCCTATGAGTGGCTAAGGAGAAATGAGGGGGGGAAACTATGATTAATGATCTGGTGTAGATGCACTAAGAAATCTCAGTTGTACTTAAAAGTACACTCGCACTCATGAGTACAGAAATAAGCGGGAAAGCTATGGATTGGCTAAGGAGAAATGAGCTGGAAGGCTATGGATTGGTTAAGGAGGAATGAGCAGGAAAGCTGTGGATTGGCTAAGGGGAAATGAGCGGGAAAGCTATGATTAATGACCTAGAATCATGTTTGAATTTGATTGGAAGAGCGGTAGAAGCCCTTAATGATTGGCTAAGGAGAAATGACCTGCATTCATGCTTCAATTTGAATGGACGAACCATAGGCGCCCCTGACGATTGGCTAAGGATAAATGAGTGGAAAAACTATGATTAATGATGCGGTGTAGATGTACTAAGAAACCTCAGTTGTACTTAAAAGTACACCCGCACTCGTGAGTACAGAGATGAGTGGGAAAGCTATGGATTGGCTGAGGAAAAATGAGTGGGAAGGCCATGGATTGGTTAGGGAGAAATGAGCGGGAGTAGTATAGCTAGAGCATGTTAGTACAGCGCTCTAGCAATATTTTCAACTGATCAGTGTGTTCGGACAGCGCTCTAGCAATATTTTCGATCATTTCATGAGCTCAAAATAGAATGATGATGCACAGGAATATTCTGGAAACATCAGCATGCTTTTCCCATATTAGTCACTTAAGAATCTATTTATAACTCCCTGAAAAAACAACTTACAAGTTTGCACCTGTATTATGAAGAGTATAAGATTTTCTAATAAAATCGTCATCATCGAGCTAGGAGGGGGGGGGGTTTGAATACTATCATATCTCGTGATTGTAGGATTGGAAGTCTTTGGATGGAACTTGCCCTAGATCGTTGGCGATTTAGACAACGAACAGCTTCTTTAGAGAGTATTATTTCACCTATATTGGAAAAAAAGTTGAGAGATTTTAAAGGAGGGGTGATAGAACGAACTTTAGATTTAAGAGAGTAAGTTTCTATACAGTTCTCTTTTTATTCATTCTATCTTACCTGTACATATGATTGTTCTTAGAGTACTAATTTCCACACAACCGTAGTACAAAGCCTATGGCGTTAAAAAAATGATGATTTATTAAGAGGAGTACTCAACTAAATAAGACTTTTGAGCATACATTTTCACGCAAGTTATTGAATATCGTTTTATGAATTAGAATGCCCATGGATCTTAATGAGCCTGATGAGGCTGGCGAGCCTGATGAGACTGGTGAGCAAATACGGGAAGAAATAACGATTCATGATACAATACTTCCTATGGATTGTGACAATGTAAGTAATATGCCTGATGGAGTTAATATGCTATTTGCTGAGAATGGTAGCATACAACAGTCCGATTCCATTATACCAGACTGTAATTCAGTGAATAGTGTGGGAGATGAACAACCCAAACCCATTAAATACGGATTTAGATACCAAGTGCCCTTTATGTAAGGGGAGTGCTCTTTTCGAAAACGGTGAGGGTAATGTGTTCTGGCATTATTGCCCTGACAAAGAGGAGAAGGAGATTATTGTACGATCCTTTGCAAGTATTCTTTCTGATGAGATGTCAGTCCAGATTCATAAGAACTGTTATGGCTGTACATATGACAGAGTGAGTCAGCATGAACATACATGTTGTGGGATAACCTATAACTTCAGACCAATTGATTTCATTCAGGTGTATAGTGACTTAGCAATAGGAAATTTATATTGGATGTATTTTCAGCTCATTTCATTTTAAATCCAGACTTGTTTAGACAGAAAGATGAACTCTTTAAACGTTGTAAGACTGATTGGTTGAGTGAAGTTATTGAAGAGACATATAAAATTCGTGGGAGTACCTTATAATTTCACCATCTTGATTATTATATTAATTTTTATATTAATTATTATATTAATTATTATATTAATTATTACACTGATTATTATTTGCATTTCGCATTGCTAATTGGCTCCTTTTTTATTATATTACTGATTATATATTACTGATTTTGAATATTACTGATTATATATTACTGAGTTTGAATATTAAAACAAGTATATATCCAACAATTGTCTTTATGATTATTTATTATAAGAAAGAGTTTCAAGGAAGAAGAGAGGTAGTGGAAAGAAAGAATAATGATCCAATTTACTCATCCTGCAAATATACTACTTGGTGGTCCAACTCAGTCAGGGAAGACAGAGCTGGTTAAACAACTGATCAATAAAAAAAACATCTCCTATTCTATCCCTGTCCTACCTGGGTAATTTGGTGTTATGGAGCTTGGCAGGACAGTCACATGTCACTTCAAAATGATGTTGAATTTCAAGAAGGTTTTAACTTCGACCTTGATCGAGTAACTCCCACACTTATTGTTATTGATGATTTAATGGAAAGTGTTGATGAACTGTTACAAAACCTTTTACTAAGCGTTCCCACCATGAAAACTGTAGTGTTATTCATATCGTCCAAAATCTATTCCATAAAGGTTGAGAACATAGGGATATTTTGATTAACTGTCACTATCTCATACTCTTTAAGAACCCACGTGACATATCAAGTATACGTGTTCTTGCTAGACAGATGTTTCCAGGAAATGGTAATTTTTTACAAGAAGTTTATAAGGATGCAACTGAACAGCCCTTCTCATTTCTACTTATAGACTTGAAACAGAACACCCCAGATACACTAAGATTAAGAAGTAAGATTCTACCACACGAGACTTGTATTATTTATAGACAGAAGAAGAAGAAGAAGAAGAAGAAGAAGAAGTAGTAGAAGAAGAAGAATGGGTAGAAAGAATATGATGAAATACAAGGCGATTTTACAAAAAATGGCGAAGTCATCTCCATCTGTTAGGAGAATAATGATAAGAAACGCTGATAAAGTGGGAATTAAAACCATTTGTGAGTGTTGTCTGAACATGCTGCATGGTAATATTAAGCTCTCCAGCAAAAACCATAAAAAAATTAGCAAAATACAAGTCGGAGTTACGTCGTTTAAGTAATAAAAGACTAGGTCTTCAAAAGAGACACAGCATTTTACCAAAAGTTGGATTCCTGGTAAGTCTTTTAGGTGCAATTCTTCTGACAATTGGAAAAATCTTTGGACTGGGTTAAAAAAAACCATGGAGTCAGTACAGAAGATGGCAGTTGTTCCTTATGAACTACTTGACAGTCTACATACAGAATCGAAAATAAACCTAATGAATACCGATCCATATATACATAAAGCTGTAGGTTTAGATGATGATATTAGAAGAATCGTAGCTAGAAATGATATTCAAGCATCATCGAAAGCCGATCTTTACTCAGAAGCACTTCAGAAATTTAGAATGTTCTATGAACAGTCAGGGGTTCCTATGGAAAATCAGCCAGTATCAGTTGATTATTCCACTCCAAATTACAACAGGTTATCAGGTGGAGATACTGGTGACAGTGTAAAAACAGGAATCTCAGATGAGGTTATTCTAGAGTCTTCACATCTATTATCTAAAAGATCACGTGATAAAGGGGAACGATTACTTAAATTCTTTCAGAAAACTTGTGGGATTCAAGTTGATAAGAATAACCAAGTCTCAATTAATGGGGAATTTTTCCCAGGTAGCAACTTAGTCGATCTCATAGCATGCGTGTCAAACTCAGGATATCAACCGGGTAAACATTCATCAAGAAGTTGTGATGATCGAGTGAATAGGGTATTTAATGATTTTTTACGATCTGTAAATGTACCACATCAGGTGATTGGGAATGTAGAAAGTTGGAATGATATTCTAGACCAGAACATTGGACATACAAGTCGAGCTTGAGAAAAAACCTTCTTATAGAAAGTTAGTAAGTCCCTCACCCGAACCACATACAAGACAAGTGAAATCAAAGCAATCCCCTAGAAAGCTTCGATCTAGAACTCGAAAACCTCTATCATGCTTAAGTCTCTAACAAGGTCTACAATGCTGGATAGAAATATATTAAGAAAACGTTCTAAGAGATATTATAACACAAAACATCCAGCTAGTTTTAGTGGTGTTGAAAAGATATTCAAGTCTTTTAAAGGGATGATTTCATGTGACCGAATTCAAGAATGGGTATCTAGTCAGAGAGCATACACTCTACACAAACCAAAGAGAGTGAGATTTGAACATGACAGAATTAAAGTGTCAGTCATTGATCAGCTCTGGCAAATGGATCTCAGTAACATGGTTTCACTCCATAAAGAAAATGACAATACGAGATACTTGCTTTTTGTCATAGATGTTTTTTCAAAATTTCTATGGGTTATGCCTTTATCTTCGAAAACAGGGAATTCTATTATTAATGGAGTTAAATCGCCATTTATTTCAACCAAAAGATGCCCGAGATCAGTACTAACAGATAAAGGTTGGGAATTTTTAAACAGAGAACATTAAAAAATAAGATCTGGAGGTATATCACATATAAAGGAAGTTTACGTTATATTGATGCTTTACCTGATATAGTTAAAAGTTACAATGAATCATATCACAGTAGTATAAAAATGAAACCTATTAACGCCACAAGATGAGCTGAGTTTCAGATATGGCGAAATTTATTCGGAGAAAATAAGTCAAAGAGAAAGAGGAAAAGAAAAGTCTTTAAAGCAGGAGAGAAAGTTAGAATTTCAGAATTAAAAACACCTTTTAAAAAGGCTTTCAACCAGGTTGGTCTGAGGAAATTTTATATATAAAAGAGAAAGTACCTTTAAGGGCTAATAGTTATAAACTAATTGATTACGATAATGATCCGATAATCGGCACATTTTACTCTGAAGAACTTCAAAAAGTTAAAAGTGAAAATGGTGAGAACCATCTATACATGATAGAAAAAATTATTAAGACTAAACAAGAGAAAGGGAAGAAACAATATTTTGTCAAATGGTTGGGATTCCCTAAGAAGTTTAACTCATGGATGACTGAATTTCATAATACAAAGTAAAACAAAAATGGATGAGAATCAGTCTGTAAGAGGCACTAGACTCTGGAATATATGTGGTGAGAAAGTACCAAGGGAAGAGATTATGTATATAGCACAGATGGGGCTAATTTACATTGTCATCATTATGTGTATATTAAACCTCAGTTTACATAATGAGGATAAAGGAATTTGGATCCCACTATGTTAAGGGTCTCTGAGATATATTTTACCTGCACCTACTATCAAAGCCATTAAAAGAGTTTCAGCTACAGCAGCTACAACACCCATTTGAAAAAAATGGAGAGTAACCATTTCTACATTACACTACCAAGTAATTCATCTATGAATTACTTTCCTGCCAACTCAGTTGCCAGGTTTACTACACAACTTCCTATGAACTTGGATTTATCAGGTTCATGGGAAGTGGGTTTAGTTGGAATTCAGTACCCAAGATCATGGTTAACCCTTGAAAAGGATGGTCACGTGAAATTTACTTCACCAGCTAACAAAAAATGGAGATTTCTCACAATGCAAAAAGGGTTTTACACAATTAAAGAACTCGTTAATCAACTTAAGCGTGACGTGAAAGTACAGCTTACTGAATTTGTTGTAAACATTCAGTTCATGTATAATGAAGATAAGGTTTTAGAATTTATTTAATGATTGGATCTGGATATTCAGTTAAGGTTGATCCCCAATTATCTCAGCTGTTTGGATTCAAGACAAAAACGATGATTGGTACAAAACGGCAGGCGTTTTTTGTTATTCTGGGGAATCAACTACTAGAGCATTACTTTTTGTTTATTCCAACATCGTTCAACCAAAGATTATTGGTGATACCATAGCACCCCTATTATGGGTCTTACCACTAGTGAAGAAATCTGCTTTAATATAGCGCGAGTTTGTAAACGTACATTATCTTCCTGTTGCCAAAACATCAATCGACACTATTAAAATCAAGCTAACCAATTCATATGGGAAGCTTATTCCATTTAAGAGTGGTAAATCAGTCATAAAACTTAGGGTTACCGATGAAGAGTACCACCATATATTGAAGGTCCAAGCCCTGTACCGCATGGAGAAACCTAAAGTGCGACAGCAATACCTCAAAGGCTCCAGCGGGCAGGTTGATATGAAGGAGTTAAAAAACGAGATGTTACGGCGACGTCGCCTCGCTGGTCTCTGGAGTCGAGATGACTACAAATGGTGTGCTGCCTGTACCAGTATAGATGGCCTTCCCACTGGACCTCACGACAGTCATCCAGAGCCAACCGCCCCCTCTGGGTACACCCTTGACTGGCCTGAGAGGTCTACTGGATGATATACCAGAGCTAACACCGTTCTCCATCACAGTGGATGGACGGTTCCGAATCAGCTTCTCCGTCAACCCACAACCGCTGACCAACCACCCCATCGTCATCAAGGATGCGAAGCAAGCTCATACTTGGATGGCTGCTCCAAGCCTCTCATACTGGAATCAGCAGCTGAACTTTGCCGTGTGGTGTGCCATGGTAGGATGTGGAGTAAGTTCCACCCTGCTTCACTCCTGAAGCTGTGCTCATCACCAGCTGTCTCGGATTCCACGTGTACTTCACGGTGTGACGAATCCTCCATGAGCTGGGTGCAAGCCTCTCTGATAGAAACGCCTTCGACCCACAGCTCAACAGTCATAGCGTCTCAGCGTCCAGAAGACTACAGAGAGAGTTCAGCGCTCACCCAGACTATCTGTGGCATGGTGGTGTCAACAGCGGTCTAGGGGTTATGTACGGTGACCCGAGACGTGACTACTCAGGATTCCCCTATCGAACCCCCTGACGAGTAGGCTGTCGGAAGACAGCGACATTCTTGTTCGATCCAGACTCCGACCCTGGAGCGCTGGTGCAAAATATGCACATCACTGGCTTGCGGCAGGACTATCCAGATGTGTGGAAGTACTTTGTCCCACACACCACCTCATGCCTCACACCAGCAGTGATCGTTCGGATCAACCAGTCCTTGGAAGCACTGTGCTACTGCCTCCTTATGGCACAGACCCAGCTCCGGCATTCTATAGATGGTGTCAGCGGAGCAGAGGTCCAGGCCATGTTCATCAGTCTCGTTGAGGATATGATCATCGTGGCAGATCCCAGTAGTCTTATTGCTAAGTTCCAGCAGGGGTTGCAGAAGGCCCGTCGCAAACTTGACTTTGCTATTTCACCACACCTACGGTTGATTCCGAGCAACATGATCATGAACATCAAGGACCTCCAAGTCAGGGGCTATAACAACATGATAGTCGAGGGGAGTTCCCCGGTGTCCACTCCAGCTTCAACACTGCCATCAACGCACCTATGCATAGTACGAGCCATACAATCGTTCCGACCCTGACACTGCAGCCAGTCAACACGGCAGCTCCAGGTGCCCCGATACTGCAGCCAGTCGACACGATACCGCTTCCCATGGTAGCTCTATGTGTGGTGTCAGGCCTAGCTATTGTGGCGCTCGGGATCAGCCTACTCGGCCGCTAGCAATTCAGCTATAAGACTCTCCTGACTCTCTACAGTAGCAGTGGGGACCACGGTGAGACACTGAACCAGCTTGGCATGCCCTACAGCCCCTATACCCGCTGCCAACATGCACATCCAAGGGCTGGATGGTTCGGCAGTGCATCCCTTTTCCAGCTTGTAGTATCGCAGAGCCTTGTTCAGCTCTGAGTCCGGTGAGGCCATGGTGGTCTTCTACTGCTGGAACACATCTGACAGATACTCCCGATCCTTGTAGAAACCTTTAGTAGTATAGCCAGTAGTAGAAAAATACCACCTCGCTCCACAGGCACCCATTCCGTGATCCGCGGCTCCCACCACCCTCTCAATTCCTGAGGCATAGGGTTAAAGGGGCACACAAATACATACAAGATACGCAGGCCCTACTGAACCACACCCATCACCCCAAGGTTTAAGATCTTGATATAGACTTTATCAAACATGCATTATAATACATGCAAATGGCTTATGCGAGGTAAGCCTTTTCGATGCTTAAGGAACTGTGTTGGAGAATATTGTGTGACACACATTGCTCAGTTTCAGAAGGCTGCTGTTGGGCCGAAGCTGTGCAGAGGATGCGGGGCAGGTATTTATACAGACTGTGGACTATGTAAAGCATGTGGGGGTCATAAACATTCCAACAGAATGAACTACATGAAGGTCTGTGCCAGGAGAAATTTCAGTTTAGTTATGGAAGAACGCGTCATGCCATGCATTTAGAGACAGGCATCCACAGGGATATACACCACCCACAGGTACTGATCGCCATACATAATATGGTCTGAACGCCCATTTAGAGACAGGCATCCACAGGGATATACACCACCCACAGGTACTGATCGCCACTTACTGTAACACCCTCGAAGATGGTCAGAAATGTTTAATAGTGGAGGGCAGAGAACAAGCCCGCCTCGAGAAGGTAGTGGCACTGCAGTCCCCATACGAGAAGGTCTTCTATCCATACCAACTGGCCAGTTCTGCGGCTACTCGTTGGATTGAATATGAGTCGAGAAACCGTGGAATTCATATACACCACGCAAAGTGTGGTCACGATGGTGAGCGTTGGATCGATAGGGCTCCCGTAGATCGTTATGATCCGATAAACGACACAGTATACCAGTTTCATGGCTGTCACTGGCATGGATGTTCACAATACCAGCGAGGTGAGGATGCTGATCAAAGATACCGCAAGACTGTCATGAGAGACGAGAAACTGAGAGCATCTGGACGTACGCTTGTGGTACAGTGGGAGTGCTGTATAAAACGCTGCCCAAGCGTCCACATCCCTGTGCGGACAGTACCATACCCACACTTTATTGTCTATGACTTTGAAGCCCCTCTAGATGGGATCAGGACCCACCCTACAGAGAGTCTCACGAGTGCCCACATACCAATCTCGGTGTCATTCGGCTGCTCCTTAGATGGTAGCGCGAGCTCACCAATGCACCTCTGCAATGCTAACTCCAAAGTGCTGATCTCAGAGTTCATGCAGGTGATCCAACTATGAGCCTCCACGATCCGTGCAAGGGTTCAGTCACAGTATCTACCCGCAGACTTGGACAAGTTACCAAAACGACAGCAGCGACTTATCAATGAGTGGTGTGACCAGGTGCCTGTGCTCAGGTTCAACTCTGGGCGGTACGACCTGAACCTCATCAAGAAGTACTTACTACTTCATCCAAAGGAACAGTGAAAGTCGCCAAGAAGGCTAGCCAGACATTGTTCCTGAACTGAGGTTTCTCGATGTAATCAACTACCTCGGCCCAGGGTTTCTTATGAGAAATGGATAAAAGCCTACAGTTGCATGCAACAGAAGAGCTGGTTACCTTATGAATGGATCGACTCACCTGAAAAGCTTGACTATCCTGGACTACCTCATTATCCCGTGTGGTGGTCCAAGCTCAAAGGTGGTTACCTTCTTGAGTTGTCAGAGCGGAACGCTTGTAAGCAGGCCTTCAGAGATCTGGGGATGTTAGCCCATTCATTGAAGCCTTAGAGAAGATGCGAGAATTCTACACAGAACAAGGTATTGACATTATGAAGGATGCGGCGTCACTTCCTGGTGTGTCGCTTCAGTACTTACTTCGTGGTACTGCTGAACATGAGCCGGATATTAGCCTTTACTCTCCAGGCAAGGAATATTATGAGATGTTAAAGGGTGCTGTTGTTGGGGGTCCGAGCATGGGGTTCATGAGATATCACGAGTCTGGGGTTACCCGAATTCGCCAAGGTAAGCGAGTATGTCAACGTCTCCTTGGCTATGATGCAAATACTCTGTATTTGTCAACCATGCCCCAAGCAATGCTGTGTGGTAAAGAAACTGTATGACGGTGGGGTGGGCATGTAAGCAGTGATATTGAATGCTTTAAGCAGGATCTGCTAGCGGATCGTTGGTTCGGGTTTGCTGAGGTCGACATTGAGGTACCTAAAGTGTTATGGCCAAAGTTCGAGGAGATGTCTTCCATCTTCTATAATCGTGAGATCCCAGAAGACGCTATACCTTCTGAGATGCTTGCATACCTTGAGAAAACAGGTCGACAAAGGTCTACAACTAACAAGCTCGTTAGTGCACTCTCTGGTAAGAAGAGGGTATTGTGTGTACCAACTCTCAAGTGGTACCTTGCCCACGGGTTAGAGATTACTGCTATCTATCGCACTATAGACTACACCTTACAGACACCTTTTGAATGGTTTGTAGACTCTGTTACTGAGTCACGTCATACCGGGGATGTTGACAAAAGTAAATCCTTGTTGGCTGATCTCTTCAAACTCCTCGGCAGCAGTGCATATGGGAAGCTGATCGAGGCATTAGAATGTCATACCAACACGAGCTTCACTAAGGGTGAATGAGCAGTAGACAGAGCCTTGCGTACTGTATGGTTCAAGGATCTAGAGGAGATCGGGTATGCCTACGAATTGCAGAGCCGTAAGGCTAAACTCCTAGATAGCAAAGAGCTAGGCTATCTTGCTCACTTGGGCGAGGCACCCCTCGGTTCAGAGGACACAGTTGCCCCTATCTCCTTCCTAGACTTCGATGAGAAGGGAGACCCGCTTGAGATTCGAGGTACCATCACAGCCCGAGATCTCATAGGGAACACTGATACGGTATGACAATCAGCCATTAACAAGGCCACGACTGTATACAAGGGGATGAGCATCAAGGAGAAGGCGACGATGCGAGGTATGCTCGGAGTCGATAAGGCTGGAGCCATCAAGGCTATGGCTGAGTCCTATGCACAGGACCTGGTTACGGCTCGCCTGAAACCACAGAGCTCATTCCAACAGGATGGAGAGAATCTCAAGATAGGTACCCTCGGCATGAGCCATATCACTGTCGATGGCCAAACAGGTGCTACTGCCAGCCTCCGGCTACCAGAGGTGAAGAAGTCAGAGTTCTTTGGTTTGCCGTTTAAGACCACAGGATAGTCATGGCTTCCTGTGCATGTATCATACAGATACTGGATGTACTAGGCACTGTGGGTGTGACACAGGCCCTCTACGCTATCTTCTCAGCTGCTGCTGGGATCTCATGCTTGATGCCTCCATCGCATCCTTCGTATCCGCCGGAGGTGCAGGATTCCCCCTCTGCAGGCGCAAGAGCTGGTGCAGGAAGTACTGCCATGTATTCTCCCAGATATAGACGAGGCTACCGCCGACCAAGTGCTAACCATCCCCTGCACGCATGTCTGTACCATTCGACAGTAAGCTGGCCGATGCTGGCCAGGTGGTGCTGATCACTGCCCTGTCAGGACATGGGAAAAACTTCTTGCTGCGGGCTCTCATGGCCGAACATCTACACTCTCGATACATCCTTCTGGTGTCTGACTCCGTCGCTGAGGCGGTTGACAGTAATGATCAATGGTACAATGGCCCAATCACCAAGACGCAGAACCTGCAAGCACTGATGAAGACGCTGCTGGCAGCCCGACTGACAGAACCACTTGTTCTAGTTATCGATGGACCCTGCAATGGACCAGAAGACAGTCACCTACCCCAGCAACATCACCAGGTGCATCCGGCACACAAAGATAACTGTCTTCATCCTCTTTCAGAAGTACACCCACGAGATCTCACCAGACATCTGCCACAATGCCCAGTTGCTAAACTTCAGCTCCAAGTGTGGACGTGCCCTGCTCGAGACCATATACGACAGCCTAGCCCCCAAGGAGACCAAAGGGGACTTTATGGCAGGTGTACAGAGGGCAGCTCATCTGTACCACTTCATCTTCAGCAACAAGGAGGCATGTGAGCTGTCACACTTCAAGCCATCTCTGGAAAAGGTGTAGACCTTCACCTACAAGCTGAATCCAGCCAGGAAACTAGGTTGCTCTACGCGTCATCGCTGACAGACTGTCACAGCTGCCGCAACTTTTTTCTTTTTTTTCATTCATCAGAAGGCTGAGGATCTTCGTCCGCGGTCTCTGCTACTTCGTCAGATGCTTGAGGGCCTTCATCAGAAGCTTGAGGAACATCGTCAGTTTCGTCAGAAGCCTGTCGCTTAAACTCTACCCACTGAGGGTCAGAGTCTAGTGCTCTCTTCTTCTGGAACTTCTCATGGAAGATCCACTTTTTCCATGCGTGACTAGCATCTGACTTGCGAGTGGATTTGATGAGGTAGTCCTGCTAGTTATCTGGAAATTTCAGAAATGCTTCTGGATCACTGGCCAATCTCCTGTGCCCTTCTTCATTGAAGATGTGCTCAACAGCCTCCTTGCAGCCAAAAGTGAACCTCTCCTGAGTACCTTCTGCATGACCGGTGTCATGGCTCTCCACTACAGCAGCACTGACCTCCTCCCTGAAGCAGTTATTTGCTCCAGACTGGAGGCTATCCAGCATATCCCGCTCTTCCTGGCTATGGAGGCTAAATACGGCAGCCCACTTCCCAGCCATTAGTAGATCTTTGTGGTCGACCCTCGCCCTGTTGCGAACTAGAATAACAGGACTGTTGGTTTTTGGCCACAGGAGGTAGGTCGAGTGTCCTGCCCTGGGTGCTGTCAAACTTCAGGTAGAGTATCTGAGTCAGGCATCCTTTTGCACTATGACCTGGCGCTCCTTCCTCTATGGCGGCCAGTATCTCCGCATCAGATGGAGGTGTGATCTTGGCTCGCTCATGGATAATGTTGATGTCAGGAAGCAGTCCTCAGACCCTGTCACAGTGGGACAGTGCATGCAATGGCTGTCGTGCTGACTGTCGTGCCAACTTGTCCTGCTGACTATAGACAATCTGCTGGAGAACTTTACAAAACATGGCAGCTGTTTAACCCCTCTATATACCCAGACCTTAAACATGCTGCAGTATGTGTAACATCAAGATGGGGCCATTGAACCCACGACATCACACCGCACTGATCCTCGGAAGGACTGCCTGACGGTCATTCGACCCAGTATACATGATGAGAACCCATTGTCTGCTGCTGGGAAGTACATTGACTTTGCAATCTCGGCACAGATCCACGAGATCAAGAGCATGACACTCGAGTTCAAGCTTCAGAGCACAATAGAAAAGACGGTAGAGCTCCCGCAAGTTCTGAACATGGGGGGGGGGGGGGATCGTGCAGAGCAACAGCACCGTGGACACCACCTATGTGAACGATGAATACTGAGTCCTAGGTCCGCTGGCTCATGGCCCAACCTTCTATGCGAAGGGAAAGGGGTACTACACTGTGGCGTGCAATGAGGGGTTCACGGAATTCGAAATATGGGTAGGTGTCAAGAAGCCTGTGGCAGTTCCACTCTTAATCCTCCTCGAGAACACACACGTGAATCTGGCTGCCATGCAGGATAGGCTGTTCCTCCGGGTGTACACTGACCAGCTCGCAGATGCGACGATGAATGCTCCAAGACTTCAATGGCTGGCATGACGAGATTGACCAGGAGCTGAAGCAAACGGGTTCCAAACAGCAGATCGTGCATGTGGAGCGAGAACACCAGCAGGTCCAAGCCACAGCTAACCAACGGGTAGAGCTGACATTGCATCATGGTGCATCGGACTGTGTCGCTGTTGCGGTCCTGGTTCAGAAGGGAGGAGCCATCCAGCAGGTGGATAAGCTAGACGACTTCAAGCTTGTGGTTGCTGGGACCAATGTTCTTGGTGAGGTATGCGAGCTGGCTGATTGCACAACCAGCTCAGCTTCAACATCGGAACCCTCATAGCTGGGACTCGCTCATTAGGTGTGACGGTCCTTTACTTTGGCTATGCTAAGGCATGTGTGTCGAACACATTAGGTATTCAGCTTGATTGTGCATAGAGCACGACTCATGTCGTCACCGCTGCAGCTGCCACCACTACTATAAGCTCTGCTGTCTTCTGACCTGTCGATGCTTCATAGTCGAGCATTGGCTCAGATATCTTTACAGCCTCATAGTACTCATCGAGACTCTCATCTGCCTCTTTGAGGCTCTGGTTGGCCTGAGCTCGGAGTTGTCGTCGGCGTGTCTCCCTCTGACGCATATGCTAGAGTGCTTTGCTGTACTCAAACTTCTCCTTAGACAGCTTCTCCATCGCACAGTTATGACGCGGACGCTCGACCTCTGCCACCTTCTTGTCGGCGAAGCTGAGTCTCCAGTTCGCTAAGGCAAGTACGCCCGCATTCAAGATTGCGGAGGCCTTGCTATAGACTATAGTTTAAAGCCACTATATAACTGCCCCAGCGACGGATCCGCAGAGCGATGTATGAACCAGAGGCTGATCCGGTTGAGGATATAGATGATGAGGACTATGAGGAGGACTATGATGAGGAGGATGATTATGATGCAGACGGCTATGATGTAGCGGAGACCGTGGGTGAGTATGATGATGTAGAGCCTGAATCCTGCAAGCTAGTACACAGAGCGAAAGGAATCTATCACACTTACGTAAAAGGTTCTATCAGTCTGCTGGCAGCAGTTGGGGCTCTGATCACTCTGTTCACAACGAAGGCTGGCGAGACGGTCTGCAACAATGCTCTCCATGGGGTGGAGAAGATTTCTGAAGCCATACCAGCCATCACCTCAGGAGTAGGTACATTCTTCGGAGTCGCAGGCTACCGTACATTGCCATAGCGCTCACGGCCATCTGGGCCACCGAACATTTAAGCCATACTATATAAGGATGGTGTCTCTGTACGACCTGTTCAAGTCCCTTAACTTCCGAGGGTTGGTCGATAAACTACTGTTCAGTGAGGATCCAGCAGAGATTAGATGCCAGTGTATGGAGGTGTTTGAGGAGGTCTTCAGTGATGGTCGAATGAATGATGGCCGTCTGTTCATCTGTTCAGAGTTCACCCAGGTCATGGGTGACAGGACGGGAGTGGACGTTAGTGATGAAATCCGGGAGTTTATCAACCGTCTTTCTTGAGGAACTCTATTATCAGCCTGGTGGATATTACCGTGAGCCCCCTCAACTACTCGAGGTTGCACGTCGCCACAACTTCACATTGGAGACAGTTAGCCAGTGGCTCAGCCACCAGGCGATGTGGCAGATATACAGACCTCGTCCACGGCACATCAGGCATGCCCATTTCGAGAAAACTGTCCCGAACAGAGTTCACCAGACAGATGTTCTATTCCTTCCACACGACTCGGTTGGTCGTAAGACCTACAAGTATACCCTCACCATCGTCGATGTCGCGAGCAGGTCCAAGGCGGCATTCCAGGGTGTCTACGAGGCTTCGAAAAATCCCCTCCAGTGGCCGGAATTGTTGCAGGTGCATGAGGGTAAGGAGTTTAGAGGGGAGACTGCAGCCCTCATGCGGAAACACGGTGTGGCAGTTAGGCGAGGCAAGGTATGGCATCACCATACCCAGGCCATCGTTGAGCGGTGGATTCGGACACTGGCAGAGAGACTGTTCACACACCAATGCGCCAAGGAAATTGCAGCGCCGAGTGAACTTTCTAGAGTATGGGTGAGACGGCTGCCTGCTGTGGTGGAGAGATCCAATGCTGCAGTTACTAGGCTAATCGGGAAGAAGCCGGTAGAGGCTATCAGACACTCTGCTGGTCACAGCTCTAGAGGAGCGAACAAGGGAGAGGAGTGCCTACCACCTGATACTCTGGTTCGGTACCTGTATGAGCCTGCTGAGTTGGAAGGTGGTCGACGGAGTGCAACAGATCCTAACTGGTCGATAGATGTTCATAGGCTTGACAGGTATGTGGAGGCGGAGGGGTAGCCTACACTTTACTATCTGGCACACCAGCACGGAGTGCCTAGGCGACCATTTGTCATAGAAGAGCTTCAGCTAGTCCCTGAAGACACACAGCTACCACCCCCTAGGGATGCTAACATGATACTCGATGGGCTCGGTATGGACCCCATCTGGCCGCACATGGTGCTTATCATAGTAAGCGGAGAGTCCGAGTTTTTCCTGCACATACGTCACCATACCCTGGTTGTGTATGCATAGGGCTCGGTTTTTAGCTCTGTCCACCCGCCATGTAGGGTGCTGTAGAACGTCTGTCAAGAGACCTCATTCTGCCACTTTGACATTCCCTTAGCCGAGCACTTACTTGCAGCTGTGCTCTCCACATAGTAGCATTTGGAGCAGAGAGCGATGCCATGAGAGCCTTCGAACTCGAGCTTGAACAGTCCCGGAGTCCATCCAGATCATTTGTTCCAAGCTAGCCAGTCCCGCTTATGAGCCTGGTACTCTGCCCGCATGTCAGGGCGAAGGACGTCGTCGAGGTTGGAGCCTTCCTATAGCGATATACGCGGAGTCAGTGTCCATCTGCAGGTACTCAATGCTGTCACGAGCTATGTAGCGATCGAGGAAGTCATAGTAGAACTCCAGCATTTGCAGCTTCGCGAGCTCATAAACGACTATCCCCACCTGGAAGGGCCTTCGAATTGTGATTTTGGTTTGCGACTTTGGAGCTCGTATGACTCACTGACCTCCTCGAGATCTTCGAACCATGCACTACGCAGGGCCTTGTCTATCACGCATTCATCCTTCATGAATCTGGTGTTGCTATGACGCTCTAGGGCCTCGATGAGCTTCCCGTAGGCACTGTTGGCGAGGAGTTTGAAGAGATCTGCCAAGAGCGCTTTGCTCTTATCTACATCTCCCGAGTGGCAGGCCTCTGTAACATTCTCCACGAACGACTCGAATGGCCGATTGACCTCATAGTCTATGGTGCAGTATACATCAGTGATCTCCAGGCCATGGGTTATATACCACTTGAGGGTCGGGGCATACAGCAACCGCTTCTTGCCAGAGAGGGCACCGACCAGCTTCTGGGTGGTGGGCCGCTTCCTCCTTGTTCGCCCTAGATATGCCAGCATCTCAGACGAGATTACCTCTACCGGGATCTCACGGTTATAGAAGAGAGGAGGTATTTCCTCGAACTTTGCCCACAGAGCCTTGGGGACCTCTATATCCACCTCAGCAAACCCAAACCAGCTGTCTGCTAGGAGAGCCTCCTTAAAGCTAGCTACTCCACTGGCAAAAGACCAATGGCACACTTTCTACTTATCACATGGCATCTCTTTGGCCATCGTTGACAGGTACAGAGCATTTGCGTCGTAGCCGAGTAGACGTTGGCAGACACGCTCACTCTGGCGGATTCGAGTCACACCGGCCTCATGCTATCTGGTGAACACGATGCTGGGACCACCAACAACAGCAGCCTTCAGCATCTCATAGGCTTCCTTGTCCGGTGAATAGAGGCTAACATCTGGCATGTGCTGAGCGGTTCCACATAGGAGGTACTGCAGTGACACACCTGGGAGAGACACCGTGTCTTTGAGGTTGTCAATTTCTCGTTCTGTGTAGAACTCCCGCATCCGCTCTAGAGCTTCGATGAATGGATTGATGTCCAGGTTGTTGTAGTATCGCAACCAGTCGGCGAATATCCGCATTCCATGCTTGCTGAATGTCTGGTTACACTGTTCCTACTCTGTTCGCGTCAAGAGGTAGCCACCCTTGAGCTTAGATGTCCATGCTGAGTAGTCAGGAAGCCCTAGATAGTTGAGCTTCTCATGTGTGTCAAACCATTCATATGGGAGCCAGCTCTTCTTCTGTGTACACCCGTAAGCTTTGACCCATACCTCGTACGAGACTCCTGGGCCGAGGTAGTTCAGCACATCAAGAAACCGTAGCTCAGGTGTTATGAGGAACATGGTCTGACTAGCCATCTTGGCGACTTTCACTGTACCTGTACTACCAGTCAGCTCATCGATAAAGTACTTCTTGATGAGGTTCAGGTCATACTGCCCAGATTTGATCCCCAGTACAGGCACTTGGTCACACGACTCGTTGATCAGTCGCTGCTGTCGCTTTGGGAGCTTGTCCAGGTCTGTCGGTATGTACTGTGCCATAACCCTTGACCGGATTAGAGATGCTCGCCATTGGATCTCCAGCATGAACTCTTTGATCAGTTCTTTGGCGTCAAGATTGCAGAGGTGAGTGGGCTCCCTCGTGACGCCCTCTAAGGAGCAGCAAACTGACACAGAGATAGGTATATGAGTACTCTCGATCGTGAGAGTCGCTGTAGGATGAGTCTTGATACCATCTAGGAGTTCTTCGAAGTCGTAAACTATGAAGTGTGGGTATGGGACAGTTCGAACTCGTTTAGGGACGCTTGGGCAGTGTTTTATACAGCACTACCACTGTACCACAAGCGTGCATCCAGAGGCTCTCAGCTTCTCCTCTCTCACGACTGTCTTGCGGTATCTTTGTTCGGCATCCTCACCTCACTGGTGTTGTGGACACCCGTGCCAGTGACAGCCATGGAACTGGTAAACGGTGTTGGTGGTCGGATCATAACCATCCACGGGAGCACCCTCGATCCAACGCTCGCCACCGTGCCCACACTCTACATGGTGTATGTGTACGCCTCTGTTTCTCGACTCATACTCGATCCAACGAGTAGCCGCTGAACTGGATGGTTGGGGTGGATAGAAGGCTTTCTCATACGCAGACTGTGGCGCCTCAACCTTCTCGCCAGGACACATGATTTTTGTTTTGCCGCCTGTACAGTGATCAGCGTAGCATTGAAGATTGCATGCCTTTGTAAACCTCTGCTGCTGACAGTGACTGCAGACTAGTGTATGTGCGAGCTTGCAGATGTTCTTGATGTAGAAGGCGTGGTGGTCCCACACTCCGATGGCCATGGTGTCACGGTAGTGAGCCGCTTGCCTGATCATGTGCCAGGTGCCCTCTCCGGTTGGTTCATACATGCGAATCCCGATCTTGGCGAAGAACTCTACCTTGTCCAGCTGATCCAGCGAGTTCTTGCAGACATCAGGTACTGTCTTGACATAGAACTGTGTGGCAAGCTCTCGTGCAGGAGCTGTACTTCTATCAACTCTCGCTCCTGGGTGGACTGCTAGACATCTCCAGAGACACATGTTGTCCCTGTAGGTGTCGAGGGTAGTCATACTCTTCTTCTGTCGTAGCCTGTCTGGGAGGAGGCCTGTCCCAAGCAGAGGTTGGCGGTCGATGACAGCCCTGACCTCAACGTTGATTGATCGAACGAAAGCCCACCTGGTGATGGGTAGATCGATATTGTCTGTTTCGAGGCGGGCTTGCTCTCTTGCTGCCACCCAGTCCTGGACAGTCTGTTGGATCTTTTGCATGATCTGGCCTGTGAGGTCTCCTTCTAGACCTCTGAAGAATGTCCAGTGTACTGACCAGTGTCCTCTATCCTCTGTTTCCCTTTCGCCGAGATACTGGTCAAGAATGTGTTCGCCTTCTCGCCTCATGCTCCGGGCTAAGGGTTCAGACCTCGGCCCCCTTATGCTCTGGGCTGGGCTCAGACCTCGGCATTGCTTAACGATCCTGAGTTTGAGAGTTAAGCGCTTCAGTAGATGGGCCCGCATCTGCCTCGCTACAGTCTTGTCTCGCAAGCTAGCAGTCACCTCCTCGGCCAATTGACGATGCTCACATATCCGCTGTGCTTTCTTGTGGGGATTCCAAGGATCCTCTTTGGTAAGCACTGGAAACCTTCCCGTAGACTCTAAGGCCGAATTGCTTTGCAATAGCGCGAAGCTGTGCAACAGTACTCATGGTGTATATCCCTGTGGACGCCTGCATAGGATGCGGGGGTCCCCTGCGTTTGAAGAGTTAAGGGCTCCAGTGAATGGGCCTCCATCCGCCTCGCTACAGCCTTGGTTCGCAAGCTAGCAGTCACGTCCTCGTCCAACTGACTAAACTCACGTATCCACTGTGCTTTCTTGTGGGGATTCCAAGGATCCTCTGTAGACGCTCGAAACATTCCTGTATTCATTGCTAGGGAGAGTCACTGCTGCCACTCCTCGGCACGGACCTGGTCGATCATCTGGAGCAGGTCGGCTTTCTTGGCCTTAGAGTGGCCGCTAAGGCCGAATAGCTTTGCAATAGCGCGAATCTGTGCAACTGTACTCATGGTGTATATCCCTGTGGATGCCTGTCTCTAAATGGGCATACAGACGCTATTATGTGTGGCGATCAGTACCTGTGGGTGGTGTATACCCCCTGTCTGGGCGTCCAGACCCATTATGTGTGGTGCTGGCGATCAGTACCTGTGGGTGGTGTATATCCCTGTGGATGCCTGTCTCTAAATGGGCATTCAGACCCTATTATGTGTGGCGATCAGCGTTCAGACATATTATGTGCGGTGCTGGCGATCAGTACCTGTGGGTGGTGTATATCCCTGTGGATGCCAGTCTCTAAATGGGCTTTCAGACCCTATTATGTGTGGCGATCAGTACCTGTGGGTGGTGTGTATCCCCTGTCTGGGCGTTCAGACCTATGATGTGTGGGGCTCGCGATCAGTACCTGTGAGTGGTGTATATCCCTGTGGATACCTATCTCTAAATGGCCGTACAGACCCTATTATGTGTGGCGATCAGCGGTCAGAACTATTATGTGTGGTGCTGGCGATCAGTACCTGTGGGTGGTGTATATCCCTGTGGATGCCTGTCTCTAAATCGGCGTTCAGGCCCTATTATGTGTGGCGATCAGTGTGCAGACCTATTATGTGTGGTGCTGGCGATCAATACCTGAGGGTGGTTTATATCCCTGTCGATGCCTGTCTCTAAATGGGTGTTCAGACCCTATTAGTAGTAATGGGGGTATCTAGTCGCTATTGTTCTTTTCCATGGAATGTTGTTTTAACCAATCAAAATGCTCCATTTATGGTCGCTATTGTTTAGCGAACAATGGCGACTATATTCCCATAATTCTACATTTATGGTAGTTTGGAGAACATTGGCGACTATATGCACACAAGTGTTTTAGAATAATGGCCACCATATGCACACAAATTTTTGAGAGCAATGTCGACTATAACCCCACACTTGAGAGATTCTAGAACACTGTCGAAGTGGCTGAATGACTATTGCTGTTCCGGTATTTTGTAAATGTTATCCCTTAAAAGTTATGTATTTTACGTTTTAACGTAGCGGCGGCGCGCCCCTCCCCCCCCCCTCCAACATCGTCGTGTCGTG